>CAWVRF010000135.1:175200-400200 GCA_963932465.1 Maratus speciosus | reverse complement strand
TAGCAGTTGCCAGTAATTAAAAATTGCGAGCAAGTGAATATATAACGTCATATGAGTTTGAAAAACGTATTGAAACATGATAAAACCCGATTATGGAAATATTGGCATATTTTAATATTTTGAGTTTAGTTTTCGCCATTTTAAAATCTATTCCGTATATGTACAGTCGTGGGAAAAAAAAGTAACCCCCCCCCCCCCTACTAACTCATCAACAAATTATCGTAGACGAAAGTTACTGGTACCGAACGATTGTAAATAATGTCTACTTTTAAATGATGTATATAAAGTTTGCTTAGGGGGCCATCTACATATTTAAACGAATCCAAACTTCATTTTTTTCAATGGCAATACCCAATTTTAACGAGATATTTCAAATCTTCGGTTCAAACTATGCTTAGACACCAAATTTCAAGTCATTTGAATGATAAGTTTTTGAATTATAAACATTCAAAATTTCGTGCTTCTAATGTTAAATTACATTTTCATATTTTTTTTTTATATCTCCTGAAATTATGCTTCTAATGTGCTAATTTTTTGTGTAGCAATACTAATATACCCAAACATAAATACGTTGAATTTGCAATTTTTATCATTTTATGATATGAATTGTGAAATTAATATTCGAAAAAATTATGAATTGCAACCTACAGTTTTTTTGATGGATTTAGATTTATTAAGTCCTGCTTTATGGAAATCCAAAATTTCACATTTTTCTTCCTAGTAGTTTTCAAATTATGCTTAAAAAAACCGCAAAATGATGGTTTAAGGGGCCGTCTATGACATGAGTGACTAAATATTTTGAAATCTAGCAGGCTTCATTGACTGCTTGAGGTGCCTTGATCAAGAAGAGGGCGCTCTCGGTTAACAACCGAGTACCAAACTTCAATTTGGATACAGTCCTTAAAATACGCTGGTTTTAAAATAATTAATTTCTCGGAAACTTATCGTACGAATTGCATAAAAATTTGCTTTTAGGCTAATTGAAGGGTGTAGAATTCATTTATGCTGTCAGAATTGTGTACTGCTACTGAAAAACACAAAGTTATGTCTCGTTTTAATATGTAGATGGCCCCCTAAGCCTATATACATCATTTAAAAATAGACTTTATTTCCAGTCGTTCGGTACCAGTAACTTTTTTCTACGATAATTTGTTGAGGAGTTAGTAGGGGGTGTTTACTTTTTTTTTTTTTCACGACTGTACGTGTGTGTTTGCGTGTATATATCAGAATTTCCACAAAGGTTTAGGTCCCTAGAGCTCATTCTTAGTGAAGAACTGAAATAAAGATTTCATTTCAGATTTTTTTAAAATAAAATTCATAGAATTTTTATACTTGCCATTTTTCTTTAATCATGAAAAAATTATTTGAATAACAAAATACTAGGAAAAAACTCTTCATCAAAAGGTCTTAAGAGGTTACTTCAGTCAAGCGAAAAGATCCGCTTGCTAAAGCTAATTCAATGGAAGAAATTTATAAAGATATCTCGTTTGCGTTTCCATATTTTTAAATATTTTTTTCGCATTAGCTGAGATCGATCTTTACAAAGGCCATTTTTTACTTTTTCGATTTTGTTTACAGGTATTTTTAATGAGGACACTTTCAGTTTCGGAACCGGTTTCGAAAGTGAAAGCATCATCATAAAGAAAATTGCAATCAAAATCGAAAAAGTAAACAAGTGGGTAAGTGTGATCATACATCGCACAAAGGGTTTCGTTTAATATTCCTTTCAAAACACTTTCTTTCAAAACGTCCAGTACATTTATCGCCATGGAATACCTTCTAAATTTTGGCAAACACATCCTAAACTATGTTAAAGTTTCAAACATATTCGCCTTGTTATATTTCCTAATTTTGTTCGCCCCCCCCAAAAAAATGCTACGATATATCACATGACGGGTATCTGCCAAATTTAGAAAAGTGCCCCCATTGGGGGGGAGTGGGCAAATGGTCACCATGATTTTTGACGCGACCTGATTTTAAAAATTTATGTTATGTTTTATAAGCCATATTAAAGTTTCAAACAGATCGTCCAGTTATATTTCCTAATTTTGTTCGCGCACCTCCCTCAACCCTCCCCCCTCCTCGAAATGCGACGCGCTCTTCTTCTTTATAATTTATTATCGTGTGTTATAAAGTATCTTAAAGTTTAAAACAGATTGAATTGTTAGATTTCCTACTTTAAATGAAATCGCGGTCGGTTAATTCCACATTCCACCACCAGGGAGCGCACTGTATTCTTAACAAAAGCGTATCTGAACGAAACTCCTTTACACAACTCATTAGTAGATATGTTACTCGAGGGGGTGGCGGTCTTCAGCAAGAATTTAAGATAATTGTTGAAATTACTATTCGGAAATAGTGGTAATTTAACTTTTGACATATTTATATTTAATAAGTATAAGTAGCATGTATCTGAGGACCCCATCAAAAAACGCACCTGAAACGGTATGAAAAAAAAGAAATATTTTGCCCCTCCCCCTCTCCCCACCTTCCCGAAATTTCACGCGCCATTTTTTATAAACTTTTTCTAATGTGTTATAAACTATCGTAAAATTTCAAACAGATCGCCTTGTTATATTTCCTAATTTTAACAAAAATGTTAGTTCCACATTCCACCACCAGGGAGCGCACTCTATTCTTAACAAAACTGTATCGGAAGGAAACTTCGTTAAACAACCTATAAGTAGATATGTTACTCGAGGTGGTGGCGGTCTTAGTAAGAAATTAAGATATTTGCTGAAATTACTATTAGGAAATAGTGATAACTAAACTTTAGACAATTTTATATTAAATAAGTAGTATATATCTCAGGACTCCCTCAAAAAGTCACCTAAAGCGGTCAGAAACGCTAATTTTTTAAATAGAAATCTAGCGTCCCCCCCCCCCCTCCCCGGAATTTCGCGTGTCATTCTTTCTTACACTTTATCTTATGTGTTATAAAATATCTTAAAGTTTCAAACAGATCGACTTGTTAGATTTCATAATTTTAACAAAATCGCGTTATGTTAGTTCCACATTTCACCACCAGGGAGCGCACTGTATTCTTAACAAAAACATGTGTCAACGAAACCCCTTCACGCAACCTTTCCGTAGATACATAGGTCGGGAAGGTGGCGGTCTTAACCAAGAATTCTGTTAGTTCCATATTCCACCACCAGGGAGCGCAGTCTATTCATAACAAAACTGTGTCGGAAGGAAAGTCCGTTAAATAACCTATCAGTAGATATGTTTCTCGAGGTGGTGGCGATCTTAAGCAAGAATTTAAGATATTTGCACAAATTACTATAAGGAAATAGTGGTAACTAAACTTTTGACATTCTTATATTTAATAAGTAGCATATATCTCAATGTGTTATGAACTATCTTAAAGTCGCAAGCAGATCGCCTTGTTATATTTCCTAAATTTAACAAAATCGCGTTATGTTAGTTCCACATTCTACCACCAGGGAGCGCACTCTATTAATAACAAAACTGGAGCGGAAGGAAAGTCCGCTAAACAACCTATCAGTAGATATGTTACTCGAGGCGGTTGCGGTCTTAAGCAAGAATTTAAGATATTTGCACAAATTACTATAAGGAAATAGTGGTAACTAAACTTTTGACATTCTTATATTTAATAAGTAGCATATATCTCAATGTGTTATGAACTATCTTAAAGTCGCAAGCAGATCGCCTTGTTATATTTCCTAAATTTAACAAAATCGCGTTATGTTAGTTCCACATTCTACCACCAGGGAGCGCACTCTATTCTTAACAAAAACATGTCTGAACGAACCCCTTCACGCAACCTTTCCGTAGATACATGGGTCGGGAAGGTGGCGGTCTTAACCAAGAATTCTGTTAGTTCCACATTCCACCACCAGGGAGCGCACTCTATTCATAACAAAACTGTATCGGAAGGAAAGCCCATTAAACAACCTATCAGTAGATATGTTAAACAGATCGCCTTGTTAGATTGCCTAATTTTAACAAAATCGCGTTATGTTAGTTCCGTATTCCATTACCAGGGAGCGCACTGTATTCTTAACAAAAACATATCTCAACGAAACGCCTTCACGCAACCTTTCCGTAGATACATGGGTCGGGATGGTGGCGGTCTTAACCAAGAATTCTATTAGTTCCACATTCTACTACCAGGGAGCGCTCTCTATTCATAACAAAACTGTGTCGAAAGGAAAGTCCGTTAAACAACCTACCAGTAGATATGTTACTCGAGGTGGTGGCGGTCTTAAGCAAGAATTTAAGATATTTGCACAAATTACTATTCGGAAATAGTGGTAACTAAACTTTTGACATTTTTATATTTAATAAGTAGCATATATCTCAATGTGTTATGAACTATCTTAAAGTTTCAAGACACATCTACTTGTTATTTTTCCTAATTTTAACAAAATTGCGTTACGTTAGTTCCGCATTCCGCCGCCAGTGAACGCACTCTATTCGTACCAAAAGCGTATCTGAAGGAAACTCCTTCACGCAACCTTTCCGTAGATACAGGAGTCGTAATGGTGGCGTTATTAACCATGAATTCTGTTAGTTCCGCATTCCACCACCAGGGAGCGCACACTACTCATAACAAAAGTGTATCTGAACGAAACTGTGTTAAAAAACCTATCAGTGGATATGTTACTCGAGTTGGTGGCGGTCTTAAGCTAGAAATTAAGAAACTTGCTAAAATTACTATTCGGAAATAGTGGTAACTAAATATTTGACATTTTTATATTTAATAAGTAGCATATATCTGAGGACTCCCTCAAAAACGGTATCTAAAAAGGTCATAAAAGCTAATTTTAAAAAAAGAAAACCAGCGCCTCTCCCCGTTTGCCTAAAAAGGATCCAAAACGCACCCCATTGTCCACTACACATGCAGATTCATTAAATAAAAATTAATATCGCAACTTACAAATAAGCTATCACGCACAGAAAGATAGAAATTATCCGATAACGGGCGAAGCACGCTGGTCTTTGTCATAATAATATCTGTAATTCGATTTAATTGGGATATTTAATCAGAAGTATTCCCCCCCCCCCCCCCCCTCCCATCGACACAAACCAAAGCCGCCTAAAGACTACAAGCCAAACACAAGGTTTCGTGACGGGTCACTTCGCGGGGCTTAAGGCAGCAGAGAAGAGCACAGACTTATTTAAAACATATAAATACTTCCCTCACCATTCCAACTTAATTATCACAGCATACGGAAAAAAAATATATACATACTTGTAGTTTAAAGACGCTAATTAAGCGCTTTTCATTCAATTTCGATTACTCCTCAACAGTAAAAATAACGATACTAATATTTATGAAATAATATCACTGTGTCAATGAAAATGTGCCTCAGTATTAAAGTTAAGAGTACATGAAAGAAAACTAGATCGTTAATAACGAAAAAAAAAAACAAAAAAAAAACAAGTATTAAATTTATTTTAGTGAACAGTTTTTATTATATTTATTCTACTTTGAAATTTAGAAACAATATCAATTATCTACTTTCTATATATTCAAAAACAAGACATTAATATATACATACATATATAAATTTTCAGTTTAAATACATATCAGCTGAATTATTTTGCTTTCAATTATTTCACTTTCAAAAATAAATAAATACTAATAAGTGTGCAAAAACAAAACCCACATTTAAAATTAAGTTAAAGCAAAGTGCATGTCAAATAAAAACAAATTCAATTTCTGTGCTATTTTTATTATTTATTGTGGCCTGAAATTATACAGTAAATATTCTATTAAATATTTAGTGATTTGAAACCTTCATATAACAAATTTAGCATAAATAAATAGTAAAATTAAAGCATATATGAAATTAAATATTCATACAGATAAATTTTTCGTACCTACTGCAAACTTTACTTATCAGAAATGGGTTATTTTCCCATAAAATCCATTAGAATTGAGAAACATAAAACTCTCATAATAAAACAAAACAAGGTCATGAAACAGAAAATTATTATTATTATTTTAATTTTGTGTTAGTTTAACATATTATGCAAGATACAAGCAATAGATTTTTTTAAAGTGTACTGAAACATGACAGAAGGTGGGGGGGGGGGGGGGGGGAGAAGAAAGAAAACACTTTCATCGATCCAAATTACAATTTTCCTAACTTATGTTTATTTTCCTCGGATATTTGAGATTTAACTGCTAAAAAACATAGAGAAACCCAAATCCTTCCACGAAAATATTTCATTTCCAAAAATAATGTTGTGTGGGCTGTTTAAATGATTGTTCACATGTTTTAAGCTTAAAATAATCAATATTTATGAGATGAAAAGTATAAAGGGCCATGACTAGATCGAAAAGCAAATTTATAACTATAGAAAAATTATTTTATTTATTGTTATTTTTAATTAAACATTAAAATGTATATAAAAACACACACAATTTTTTCGAAGAGGTGGTGGTGGTGGCGGTGGGGGGGGGGGGGGGGGGGGGCTCGCCAACATCTGTTTTGCTTTCCTTTCCAAGTCTTATGAATTAATTGTTTACAGTGGTTGCAAAAATAGAGATTCAAACACATTATCCCCATATCTCCAGTTTTCACGTATAAGCATGGTATATGTAACAAATATTACAAAAGGAATTTTTATCAAGATATTAAGAGTTTAAGATTAAAACACAACAATAAATTGGTACGTATACAGGGCTGCCACTGGCGAGTATTTTTCTATTCTATTCGCACCGCTATTTAAAAAATAAATAAATAAATAAATAAATTTTGTAGTATATTTCTCTTGCAAATGTTGTCAAACTGTATGCCAAAGATTTTTGTTTCGAGAAAGTGATGCAAGTCAGAATAAAAAAATAGTCGCCTGTGGCGGCCCTGCGTGTATTGACTGGACTTTAAAAGAAGTAAACAATATAATATGTGTCCATAGCGACTTTGCTGAAAATTTCTAGTATATTTAAATTTTTAGTATGAAAATACCCATAAAAATACATAAATTTTATATCATATTAAATCCCAATCAATTCTGCTTACAAAATAATTAGTTATTATTCACATGACAAGCGTTTTCTAATAAATAGACGTTTATTAAAAGTCACTTTAATGAGAAAAAAACAGAACAAATAAAAAAGGGAAGGTGTGAAAAGTTAGAAATTACTAAATAGTTAGGCTTGTAACTAAGACTTTAGTCTGAACATTTTTGAGTAGGATTAGTACCCAAAGAACCCAGTCTGACATAAGTTTCAGCTGTCTGGTGCCAATATTTCCGAGTAAATAAAATTCAGAAGTTTTAACCGAAATTTTTGAATAGCAAGAAAAGTAATGTTGCAAATAGCTATTACCAAAATGTAAAATTTAAATAATAATATTTGTACTGTACTATAGACAAAATTTCACCAGTTTTCAGTGATAAATTACCGAGTAATAATGATCTTAAAGTTTTTTTTATTAATTTGTTTAAATTAAAAGAACTAATTAAAATTTCCACTTGAAAATATAATAGTTGAGGTGGAAAAATATGTCGCATAGGACATTAAAATTTCAAACTGAATTGGCCGTATAGCTTCAAAATTATAAGGAGAAATGTGTTGGCCCCAACAGAACTGTCTAGCTCTAGCACATATTAAAATGAAGCTATTTTTACATATTTATAAAGAATATAATTAAACAATGAAAACTTTATTAATTAATAACTTTTGAGATAATTCACCGATTCACACCGTTCAAGCACCAATTTTTAACAAAATTACTAGAGACAGGGAATGATATAAGTCTCGATACGATTTAGTGGTTTTTGCCACTTTAAATTACTGCTGTTTTTGAAATGAAACAGAAGTTTTCGTTATGAATATATCGTTTTGTTTTGAGTCTCGCACACGGGATTATTTACAATACTATACTGGGCTTTAATAGTTAATTTATTTTAAAGAAGTTAAAAATAAAAGATATTCTGAACACAAAGAATAGAGCTAGTACTAATAAAATATAGGTAGTTAATTTGAAAATAAAACTTACCTTCAAAAGAATATGTTCAATTCTTTTAAATAAACAGCACGTGCATACGTTACATTTTAATTCTAAACAACCAGATACAACTTTCAAATGCTCGGCATTGGCGCCAGCCCCGGGTCGTTACGTCACATATGTGGGGGAATGAAATCGTGTCTGGCTTGATAGTCTTGAGAAGGCTTTGCACAAACCCAACAAAAATTATGCGAGAGCGGGCGAAGCACGCTTTTTCTCACCTCGAATATACTTATCTGATAGCGCTGAACCTCATGCAAATTGATATATTTCCTAATTTAAATTATTTCGTGGTTTAAAAAGCACGTGCCACCCGCATTTCATGGAAATGAAACCTAATTAATTAAATAATAATTAATATCTCCGCTTGTAATTAAGCTAGGAGTTTGAACTGGGTATGTATGAAATCACCGAAGAATTTCAAATCAGGATGGCAAAAATTTAATCAAAAAATTTAATATTTAAAAAGTTTAAATTTCGTATTAAAATAAAAACTGCGAGCGCGCCGTAATGTCTGAGATAAAAAATCAAGTCTGCAGTTTGCTAGCCTCGCCAGATAAAATCGGGGTTCAGCTTTCGTGAATCATCCAATGGTAATGCTCCGAAGCTAGCCTCGCAAAAAGGGTCCAATTGTAGTCAGAGAGGTGCTTTTGATAAATTAAAAAGGTGGATTGGTTAATTTTAGAAGTTAATTAGCCCGTAATTCGGTTAATTACCAACTTTTTCAAAATTTTATGATTTGTTGTTTGATGTGAGGTGTTCAGCTATAAGTACCCAAAATTTCAAGTCTCTAACATGTATAGTTTCTGAGAACGGGCTCTGTGACGGACAGACAGACAGAGGAGCGAGACGAATAGGGTTTCGTGAGATGAACGAAACCCTAAAAACGGCCTTTTTACAGATCGACCTGAGCTATCCAATAAAAAAAAATAATTTAAAAGTATTGAAATGCAAACGAGATATCTTTATAAATTTCTTCCATAGGACTAGCATTAGCGAGCTGATCATTTCGCTTGACTAAAGTAGTCCCTTAATCTCGGTCTCAATCCAGATAACAGATTACATTTACAAAGTAAGTAGGTAATCTGTTGTCCGGATTTTAAGCCCCTTAATCTCGGTCTCAATCGAGATAACAGATTATATTTACAAAATAAGTAGGTAATCTGTTGTCCGGATTAAATGAAAAACAAAGAGTGAAAATTACGTAAATTAACATGCAATCGTTGATTTTTCAAAAAAACATTCTTAAAATTTCGGGCAACGTCGGGTACTTTAGCTGGTAATTAAATAAAGATAATTATATTTACTTTAGTCATACTATATTTATCATAATCTATATTTATCATAAAATATTTGCAGATTAACACGGCATTATTTAGTATACAAGGGGCAGTGAAAAAGTTCCCGGAATTTCGTTGTAACTCTTTATTACCACAATATAGGTACACATTTACTTAATCGTCTTCAAAGTAGGTTCCGTAAGAACACACACACTTGCTCCACTGCTCCTGCCATTGCTGGAAACAACGATGAAAGTCCTGTTTTGGTGAAAACTTTTATTAATTTTCCCTTTCACATTTCGAATTTTTTAGAAACTGTTCTGTGGAAGTATTTACAACTTAAAATTAATAACCATATCGAATTTCAAATTTCTAGCCCTAACAGTTCAAAATAAATCGTAATTTAGAACATTTTAAAACGAAATTTGCTCAATTCTCTCAAGTATGACCTAATATTCACCATGAAAAGTTTTTCACGCGTAATAATTTAATTATTTTAGACACTTTAAATATGATGATATTTAATATTTAGGGATTTTATATACGACGTAATTATCACCTTTAAATGTCTTTCGCGTGTAATAATTTTGTAATTTTAAAATTTTCTTACTTTTTAAATATTTACGTGTAAATATTTTGAAGTAATTTCCCGCCTTTTCTGCTTTTAACACCTGATTATTTAATTCTTATTTTTAAATTTTCTTCCTGTTTTTAATAATTTCACTTTTTAATTTCAATTTGAAAACAAATCTAATTTTTATTTTTATCAAATTTTCCTGAAAAACATAATTTAATCACAATATTGTTTCACTATCGACTGAAATAAAAGGTAATTTTCAATTTGAAAAAGACGAAAAAAAAAAAAAAAAGAATCTAATAATCCCTATAATTTTTCCCTGTTCTCCACTTTTTAACACAAACGTGTAGTAATTTAGTTGTCGTCATTACAGAAATGTCATTAAAATTAGAAAAAAAAATAATATCTTGAAAACTAATTCAATTTTTAAATTCTAATACCAGTTTCGACACCCGTCAATACATATAATTGGTATTAATTTCACCGCCAAATCTTCTATATTTTAGGAGAAATAGCTGTGAAACATAATCAGTCGTTTCATAAAATCGTTTCATTAGTATTTTATATGTATAGGGTAGAAATACCTGTGAAACATAATCAGTCGTTTAATCAGTCTTTCTTAAAATCGTTTCATAAATTCTTTTCATTAGGATTTTATATATATAGGGTAGAAATAACTGTGAAACATAATCAGTCGTTTCATTAGGATTTCATTATGTATAGGGTAGATATGACTTCTTTCAACGGAAGTCGCAAAAGAACCTATTATGTATCTTGCTTTTACATATACCAAGAATCTTTCTAGAAATATACAAACAGCAACTTGGATATAAAAGATAATTTCAAATTTAGAAAATTACGACTAAAATTTTCCCATAATATAAAAAAAGTATTCACAATTTTACGAAACAGGACCCTGTGAGAAAAATATGGGCCGATCCCTGAATATGTCGAGTGATTTCCACCCTATGCTATTACTAATGGACACGTTTTGATTTATATATTTTTTCAATCACATCCAATGAAAAATATACGCTGTGTGTCTTTTAAGTTACGCCCGAAAGGAAAAAAAATGATTTATATTAGTAAAACTTAGTTACTTCTTTGAAAAAAAAGAAAGAAAGAAAAACATCCAAGAAGCTCAAGAATAAGTATTATAGCTGAAAAACGCATATTTCCAAAATGATTTTTCTGCATACTGGACGTTCTAGATATTCTTGGAACACATTAGATATTCTTGGAAAAATAAATTGAAATTAAAAAGTCCTTCCGGCCAGTGCCGGGAGGAAGAGGTAGCTTTCATAATCCTTATTTAAAAAAAGCCAACTTATATCATGCAAACACACGAAGCTCAATTTAGTGGAAACCGAATATAGGAGATTCAATAATAATTTTTATCAATATAACGAATGAGAATTTCGCGAAATTAGTCAGCTTTATCCAAGCTGCTTTTCTTTAAAGTAACTTATATTTGGCTGCCAAATTCGGCAATTTCTTAAAGTGCCTGTCATTTTAAGACAACATGGTGGATGAGGCTAAGCAGTGAACTTGGTCGAGACCTTAGTAATTGCTGTGCACATGCGCACTCACATCGGAATCGGTTAATATATAGGAGTGCTGTCGCATGCAAAAAATCAGATTTTTCAAAATGTCACCCACAATAGAAATTGAAACTGCTATATCTGAGCCATTTTTTAAGGTAAAGACAAACAAAAAATGCTCCTGAATCCTTATATCAAGATCAAATACTTAAGAAAGAAACCTTTTTCAATTTCTAATTTTTTTGCAACTCACTTTAAATACATATATATTTTTTAATTTAATGGCCGCCATTTTGAAACAAGATGGCTGATGAATCTGGCCAGCGAATACGTGTGTTATCGCGTGACAAATACAAGATCGTTTCAAAATGTTAGCCATGCTAGAAATTCAAAGTGCTATAAATCAACCATTTTTTAAGAAAGAACAAATTTTCAGAAACAAAAACTGCTCTGGAATCTTTGTATCAAGGCCAAACAGATAAAAAATCTTTTTCATTTTCCAGTTTTCTAATACCTCATTTTGAATTTTAAATTTAATTTTTTTTAAATGGCAACCCTTTTGAAACAAGATGGCGAATTAAGCTGGCCAACGAACTCGGTCGAGACATTGGTATGTACTATGTACAGACCAAGTTACATCCAAATAGGTTCATCAATACGCCTGTTATCGCGTGACAAAAATCAGGTCGTTTTAAAATGTCAGCCACAAGAGAAATTCAAAATGCTATTACTCAGCCATTTTTTTTAGATATAGACGAAAGAAAAACTGTTCCGGAATCTCTGTATTAAGATCAAACACATACAAAAAAAATATTTTTCATTTTCCAATTTTTTGGTATCTCATTTAATTTTTTTTATTTTTTTATATTTTTAAATGGCCGCCATTTTGAAACAAGATGGCGGATGAAGCTGGCCAACGAACTCGGTCGAGATATTTGTATGTACTATGTACACACCAAGGTACATCCAAGTCGGTTCATAAATACGCCTGTTATTACGTGAGAAAAATCAGGACGTTTCAAAATGTCAGCCACGCTAGAAATTCAAAATGCTATAACTCAGCCATTTCTTAAGATATAGACGAAACAAAAACTGCTCCCGAATCTTTTTATCAAGGTCAAACACATAAGAAGAAAATATTTTTTCAATTTTCAATTTTTGGTACCACATTTCAAATTTAAATTTTTCTTAAAAGTTTAAATGGCCGCCATTTTTAAACAAGATGGCGGGTGAAGCTGGCCAACGAACCCGGTCGAGACATTGGTATGTACTATGTATAAACGAAGTTACATCCAAATCGGTTCATAAATACGCCTTTTATCGCGTGACAAAATTCAGGACGTTTCAAAATGTCAGCCACGCTAGAAATTCAAAATGCTATAACTCAGCCATTTTTTAAAATATAGACGAAACAAAAACTGCTCCGGAATCTTTGTATAAAGTTCAAATACATAAGTAAAAAATATTTTTCCATTTTCAATTTTTTGGTATCACATTTCAAATTTAAAATTTTTAAAAACATTTTAAATGGCCGCCATTTTGAAACAAAATGGCGGATGAAGCTGGCCAACGAACTCGGTCGAGAGATTGGTATGTACTATGTACACACCGAATTACATCCAAATCGGTTCATAAATACGCCTTTTATCGCGTGACAAAATTCAGGACGTTTCAAAATGTCAGCCACGCTAGAAATTCAAAATGCTATAACTCAGCCATTTTTTAAGATATAGACGAAACAAAAACTGCTCCGGAATCTTTGTATAAAGGTAAAATACATAAGAAAAAAAATATTTTTCCATTTTTAATTTTTTGGTACCACATTTCAAGTTTTAAATTTTTTTAAAAATTTTAAATGGCCGCCATTTTGAAACAAAACGGCGGATAAAGCTGGCCAACGAACTCGGTCGAGACATTGGTATGTACTATGTACACACCGAATTACATCGAAATCGGTTCATAATTACGGGAGTTACAGTGTGACATAGGTCAGATATATATATATATATATATACACTGCTCAAAACAATTAAAGGATATTGCAGTTTTAGGTGGATTTTGTATCTGGTAAACTGTTTAGCTGATTGATACATGGTCGACAGACATAGTAGGTTATATGAGAATAAATTACACATGTTTGGCAGAAAAAAATGCATTTTATTGCGCATTTGTGTACTAAAGGAAAAAAACACAATTTGTGCATATGAGAAAAGAAGAATAAGAAAAGGTGTTTTCTTCAAAGAAAATCAATTTCAGTAGGGGGTATGGTTTCCACGGGCGGCCAGCAACGTTGAACACCTTTGAGGCATGGATTCAATGAGGCTATTAATGACGAGTTGGGGTATTCTGCCCCACTCTTCCAGAAGAGCTCTTTCCAGTTCTTGGAGAGTTTGTGGGGGTTGTTGGCGGCCAGAAACTCGTCTTCCTAGAGCGTCCCAAACGTGCTCGATTGGATTCATGTCTGGAGAACACGCTGGCCATTCCATTCGAACGATTCCTTCCTCGAAAAGGAAATCCTCCACCAGGTTTGGACGATGTGGCCTGCAGTTATCGTCCATTAAAATGAAGTTATCTCCGATTGCTGCAGCGTAAGGGACTACAATAGGTCTGAAGATCTCATCCCTATATCGGCGACCAGTCAGAGCTCCATCTCGAATGATGTAGAGGTCAGTGCGCCCGTCAATGGAGATGCCACCATACACCAACACTCCTCCACCGCCAAATCTGACACTTTCGTGCACGAACGCAGGATTATTCCTACTGCCACGGTCCCTCCAGATGAAAATACGCCTATTATCCGGATGCACAGAAAAACGGGACTCGTCAGAAAACAGACTATTGCTCCATTCATTTCTCCTCCAGTTGACATGCTCGGTTGCCCACTCCCTGCGGTCGCGACGATGCCTTGATGTTAATCTAACACATACCATCGGTCGGCGAGCATACAGACCTACAGCATGGAGCCGGTTTCGGACAGTCTGAGTTGAAATCGTGGTGCCTGTAGCCGAGCGAAGGTGTTGTTGGAGAAGAGTAGCGTTCATGGTTCGGTGTCTTTGAGCTGTTAACGCTAAATACCGATCTTCATTGGGCGTTGTTGCCCGTCTACGACCTTGCCCTGGTCTTCGGCCTGCACATCCACTCTCCAAAACACGGTTCCAGATCCTGGAAATGACACTTTGTGACACTCCAATGGCTTGCGCTACTTCGGCTTGAGTTTGGCCCCCTTCTAACCTACCAACAATTCTCAAAGCTTCTGAATCTGTTAAATGACTTCGCTGAGACATCGTACTCATCGAAACAAAGCAATCACTGAATGCCGATCATCCTTGTCTTCATTCTCTTTTATCCAGTTGAAAGTCAAATTTCATTCGCTGCCGCTGAAGCGACGTTTTTGACGTCGAACTCAAAATTTGCATACTCCACAGTTTGAAAACCAGAAAAATTTGCATTTGTGATTCTCTTCTTCTATTTTCGGCAAAAAAAAATTCGTTTATATCTTTATTTTATATAAAACTTCAAATATCCTTTAATTGTTTTGAGCAGTGTATATATCAATTTTGAATGGAGGGTGGTTTCGGGGTCTGGGGGTCATGATCGACGAAAATATACCAAAATTTTTTGAAATCGCTTTCCTCCGAACGGCTGCAATAGGTAGCTTTTTTGTAAAGAAAGCTACCTAAAACTATTTATAAAATCTATTACCTTTCCAATAATTTCATCATATCTTAAGCCAGATTTTTTTTTCCCATAACGCAATTGGAAAACTACTTCGAGGAAAAATCTGAAAGTATTTTGGCCATATGCGAAGCATAATGTGAATTAAGTGCAATATCGCTATAATTCATGTCTCCTTTTTTCGTTATTTATATTTTTTAGCGTAAAATATAAAAATTTCAAAAGTAAGATATTTGTGTTTGTGTTTTATATGCTGTATGTACATAGAAAAATCTCAACGTATAATTTTAAGAAGAACAAATAAAAATTGATAAAAGTAATTTAACATTACGGAATCTGAAATCTTTAAAAAGAAAATTAATCCCGAAAACATTTATCCAAATAACTTGATATCTGAAGATTTGTTGCCTGATTACCACATGAGCAGGCCAGACAGCTGCATTTGTTAAGGAGTACCACTATGTTCGAATTTTAAACGTCGCGATATTTAAATGCAGAATTTCTCTCATAAGTATGCCACAAACTACTAATGAGAAATAACTTATGAATGTCTGTCCCGGTTCACGGGAACGCTTAGTCTGTCCCAGAAAAGAAGATGGATTTTTTTTCTGTAAAATTTACTGTTTCGCTGCCCAAAAAATATAAAATATTTCCCTGTCCCACTATTCATATACAGTAAACTCTCTGTAAGGCGGACTCTGTGTAAGACGGAAATCTGTCTATTTGAAGATTTTCAAGTCCCTGCGAATCCATAGACATAGAGTAAAATTTGTCTAAGGTGGAATATTGTCTACCGAGGAAAATGTTCTTGGTCCCGATCGATTCCGTCTTAGACAGAGTTTATTGTACTCTTGCAAAAATAATTTATATATACTACTATTTAATAATAAACATTATTCCCAATCGTCAACATGATCGTTTTTCTTTCTGTTAACTATGACAGGCTTTTTACACTATGTTTATAGTTTTTTTTTTTTTTTTTTTTTTTTTTTTTAAATTTTGGGACTGTAGGATTATTGAATGTATATGAGGCATTCTCACAATCTTTTGATTTATCAGGAATAAAAATGTGGTGAAATTAAACTTACTAAAATAACATTTTAAACTTATAGACGAATTCCTTAATGATTCAAAATAAAGAAAAAATGGTCAGGAGCGAATAAATTTTTATTTAACTGATGTTTATGTTAAACTTGCGAGTTTAATTTTACTTACCATTTTATCGCTATAACTTTTTATTTTTTTTCTAAATTTTTACTTATAATGAATTTGCATAGTACCTACAAGATATTCAAATAAGAAATAATAACAATGTAGTATTTTTAGTACAAAATTTTGGTATAACATTGTCTTAAAGGGGTGTTAAAGAAAGGACGGTAAGGAGAAAAAAGGGGAGACGGTATACGAAAAAAAAAGGGACGGTAAGGGAAAAAAAGGGATGGTAAGGATGGGACGGTAAGGAAAATTACCATCTATTTCTTGGCAAATCATGTTAAGACTAAGTGATAGTCACAATGTTCATTCATTTTTAGAAACAGATTTTTACGTTGAATTAAATAAAATTAAAAAAAAAAAATTAATTTACCTCAAAAAGTGCAGGAATAAAGCTTGGGGACGGTAGGATTACCAATAAAGCCACAATGTTTGAAATTGATATTTAAATGCTGATTTAAATTCTGCAGTAAATTTTCTGTCAAAAAATTTTCGATGTTCTTTCTCTAGCATACTTCTTCTGCATGAGAAAAAAATTGAAAAAAATTCTGTGGCTGCATCTGAAGTGATTTTCTGTATAAGTTTAGCAAGAGTTACGGTAAGGAATCTAAAACCCAAGGACAGAGTTCAAAAAATAATAACAACCCTAAAGGTGCGTGCAGGTTAATTTTTTGCTACATATTTATATAAAACAATAGTCCCAGTTTTGAAAAAAAAAATTACATCGAATTACTTTTATTGAAACAATTTTATACAGTCAGCTCCAAACTTAAAATTCAGCATCAGGGACACGGGACGGTATAGGAATTTCGTGGTATATTTGGATCCCCAACATCGTCCAAAACTTATTTATCTCGTTAATATTGTTATCCAGTCATGCAATGGGATGTTTTCCAGTATAAGAAATAAAAATTAAAAAAAAAAAACAACCCAGGAATATGTACTAAAATAAAAATTTTTATTCAGGGACGGAAAAATATAGAAAAGTCAAAAGATTGTGAGAATGCCCCATATTTGTTTTATTTCTTTTTGAAAAATACTGCACAACCAATAAAAAAAAATGTATGTTACTTTCAGTATTGCTTAATGATATGTTTCCTTTTTCTCTTTCGAAGGAATTACGCTTGGAAGATTATAGAAAAACTTATGCTCCTAGGTTTAATTCTATAGATGCTGTATTGAAAATGGGAAAATCATATAATGGATGTGAGAACCAAAAAGGTAATTATTTTCTGCAAGAAATTTTCTTTTACTCTTTTCTTATTCCTTTTAAATGTTGAGTTTTGCAACGTTATGCAGTACGGCGTTCCAAAAAAAATATTTTTGAAAAGTGATATACACAGGGGTTTAAATTAGAGAGTTCCCCAGCAGCATGGAAAATCTGGAAAGTCAGGGAATTTCAAAGTAGTTAGGGAAAGTCAGGGAAATTAAAAAATATATAGGAAAAATCAGGGAATTTACAAATGTTTTCTAAAAATTCATGGAAAATTCTGAGGGAAAAAATAAAAAAAGACCTGAAATTCCTCAAATGGTCTCGTGAGAAATTAGCGTAATTCGTCAAACGACCGAAAAAAAAAAACAATCTATGGAGAAATTCAAAGAGCGATCGCAGGAAAAAATCGCTGATTTTGTCAAAGAATTGTGGAAATAAATAGCGAATTTCATTGTATGCTCGTTTGGTCATGGATTTTTTTGAGATTTGGTTAGGGAAAGTCAGGGAAAATGCCAAACATGTTTTGCTGGGAACCCTGAATTATGAGAAATGATGAGATAAACGTATTGTAAAAATCTGAAGTTTTTCTTTTCTTAACAACTGGCCTCTCAAGTTTTCATAATTATATTTTTAAAACTTGTCATTATACCATACGAGTAATAGAAATGACGTTCTACGTAGTTTTCCTCATAATTTCATTTAGCTAAAACAGCACACAGTACTGAGTCGAAATATAGTTTATTACCCGACTGCCAAGAAGGGTTATGTGTTTCACGCGTATCTGGGTATGTGGATTTCTTTATACCCTCGAAACATCCCAACGGCTGGATGGATTTAAATGAATGATGTCTCTATCGATTCGTCTTAACCGTCCGATGGTTATAGGCTAGGTTTGTTTTTATAAATTCAAAATAGCGCCGTAAATTACAGAATGGCGGTAGAGACAAAAAAAATTTTTACTCACCATATTGAGTGGCATATCATTGGATGGGTCTTTCAAAATGAAGAAGGTGTTTCGTTAACTATTTTGCAGTCAGAAGCTCCGTTTAAATATTACACAACCTGGAATTTGTGTAGGTAGGATCTCTAGCTTTACTGCAACTCTAACCTTCATAGATATCTATAGACCTCATCAAAACAGTGTTTATAGATAGGAACTAACAATTAAACATAACTTAAAAGTCATCAATACAAATAAATAAAGAAATAGGTAAGTAATATAAAAAATAGTTTTACATTGATGAGAAATAATTAATTAGTGCGCTTTTTACGCAGTCGGTTTTTTTGATTTTTTAAATTTAATTAAAATCTTTATTATAAATCCCATAAAGTGAAGTGAAGAATTAAATAAAAATGCAAAAACAAAAGTGAAGTGAAGTGACGTTCCAATATTATTAGGGTATTATTTTCATGTTTCAGTTTGCAGTTGAACATAGTAAGAAATGTATTTTATTAAAACCTTTATTATAAATCACATAAAGTGAAGATTAAAACGTTCAAAAACAAAAGTGAAGTGAAGTGACGTATCGGGTATTTTCTAAGTAAGGGTATTATTTTCATGTTTCAAGCTGCAGTTGAACGCATTAACACTAGAAAGACGGGAATCTTTATTCAAATTTTGAAAAAAATATTTCACACCAGAATTTTTATTTTAAATTATTAACTTATTTAACTAATTTCGTTTCTTTGTATCTTTTAAACTAGTTTTACAAAGAAATTTCTGGTTTGAACCGAAATATATTAATTTGGTAGCGGTCAAAATGACCGCTCGCCGTCTTTCTAGTGTTAAGAAATATATTTTATTAAAACTTTTATTATAATCCCCGTACAGTGAAGATTAAAAAGTTCAAAAACAAAAGTGAAGTGAAGTGACGTATCCAGTATTTTCTGAGTAAGGGTATTATTTTCATGTTTCAAACTGCAGTTAAACACATTAAGAAATGTATTTTATTAAATCTTTTATTATAATTCACATAAAGTGAAGATTAAAAGTGCAAAAAGGGAAGTGAAGTGACGTTTCTAGTTATTTTCTGAGTAAGGGTATTATTTTCTTGTTTCAAGCTGCAGTTGAACACATTAAGAAATGTATTTTATTAAAACTTTTATTATAAATCACATAAAGTGAAGATTATATGTGCAAAAACAAAAGTGAAGTGAAGTGACGTATCCAGTATTTTCTGAGTAAGGGTATTATTTTCTTGTTTCAAGCTGCAGTTGAACACATTAAGAAATGTATTTTATTAAAACTTTTATTATAAATCACATAAAGTGAAGATTAAATGTGCAAAAACAAAAGTGAAGTGAAGTGACGTATCCAGTATTTTCTGAGTGAGGATATTATTTTCCTGTTTCAGTTTGCAATTAAACAGAGTAAGAAATGTATTTTATTAACACTTTTATTATAATTCCCGTAAAGTGAAGATTAAAAAGTTCAAAAACAAAAGTGAAGTGAAGCATCCAGTATTTTCTGAGTAAGGGTATTATTTTCATGTTTCAAACTGCAGTTGTACACTCCAAGAAATGTATTTTATTAAAACTTTTATTATAAATCACACAAAGTGAAGATTAAAAAGTTTAAAAACAAAAGTGAAGTGACGTATCCAGTATTTTATGAGTAAGGGTATTATTTTCATGTTTCAAGTTGCAGTTTCACACATTAAGAAATGTATTTTATTAAAACTTTTATTATAAATCACATAAAGTGAAGACTAAAAGTGCAAAAACAAAAGTGAAGTGAAGTGACGTATCCAGTTATTTTCTGAGTAAGGGTATTATTTTCATGCCATATTATTTTTATGACATATTTTTGCGCTACATTTTTTACGATATCTTACGAAAATATAATACCTAAAATTAAAAGAAATGTATTCTTGAGTTCAGCGTTACGATAGCTTTCACACGATACCCCACACGATGTACAAAGAAAATAGTTTTTTTTTTTTTCAAGTAACTTAATTAGCCACTCTACAATTTTACTAAATATATTTGTGAATGTTTTATAATCTGGAAATATATGGGTCAATAGTCTTTATTACTCCCCCCAATTTGAACTTTCCCCGTTCCATAGTTTACGAGTAAAATGGCTGTGACAGACAGACACAGGAGTGATCTTATAATCGTTCTGTTTTTACTTTTTAAGTGCGAAACCCTAAAAAAAAAAGTTTTGCTCTCCTTCGAGCATGCACAGCTAATAATTATTTCTCAAATGCTCATATCTAATAAAGTATTCAATATATTGATTTGTAAATTGTAGTATAATATTTCTGCTGCACCTTTTCAAATTTTCGGAGAATGTCTTTCTCCGGTTGGAAGTTCGGTTGAAAACCCTGCATTCTGTAAACAAAACCATTTTTTTTTTTATATCATAAGACGAAACGCAATATTTCACCTTGGTTCATATATAAACTTTAAAAAGTTCACTATTTTATTTAAAAGGTGACTAAAATAATAAAAGAGATGCTTCAAGTTAAAAATATGCATTTTATTTAAAACTTCTTAGTACTTTCAAGCTTTTCCAAGCTCTTCATCAGAGAATATTTTAATAACTAATTGCTGTTTATTTATACAAATACGTCACTTCGTTTTGAAAATGATAATTATTAATGTTGAAACGAAAGTAAAAAATTCTTCAAAGCATTACTATAAATTTTAACTGTCAAAATTATTTTAATTTAGATTCAATGTATGAGTTATATGAAACATTTAATCTCGAATTAACATGAATTGTCTCTATAAAATACCCTTTTCTGTTTTAGAAAAACCATCTAAAGGTCTTGGACTGTTTGATCCCACAGGTAATGTATTTTTTAATATGAAATCTTCATTAACCCTTTCAGGCACGGGCAATTTTTGTTGTAAAATGATGAAATGATTGACTGACACCAGAATTTTAAAACGACTTTCTTAGAAATTAAAAACATGTTACTTTAACTATACATTGTAAAAGGAAAATTTTACTAAAATATTCTTGGTGCCATTCGTAAGTTTGGAATTAAAATTAGGTATCCCGACATGGGCAAAGTGTGCCGGAAAGGGCTAAACGTTTTAAGGGGTCTCAGAGCTCTTAAATTTGGAAAAAAAAAATGAAAAACAAAGACCATTTTCAACACTTAATATCTTAAAATGTATTTGATTTTAAGACACAATTTTAATTGGGATGAAAGATATAAGTACGTTCTTTCATTTCAAATACTTAAAAAATTGCAAGGTGCAGAATTAGCGTTTACAGGGGGCTCCAAGCTGTCAAACATTTGACGAGCCGCAAAGACAGATTAACAGATACGCGCATTGTTACAAAATAAATTTTGCAAATGAAAATTTGGGTGCCTATGTATACTTCAGATTGTAATAATTAACCTGAACCTAAATAAATTTGTATTTAAAACATTTTTATATTTTTAATACAAAGTTGTATTTAGCTAATGCAAAATTTACAAAATTTTAACAATATAATCACATAAAAAAAATATATTTTATTTAACAATAAAAAGGAAATTTTAGGTTCAGTTTATACAGACTAACATGATACATATCTTTGGAAAATTTCATGAAAAAATATTCAGAAGTTTTTGAGATATCGTGCGCGTTATGCCGCAAACACGTCATTTGGAGAAAAATGACTTCAAAGTTTTGGAAACGCCTCTTCAGCTATTGCGCGGATATAATTCTACAAGCCATAACTTCCTGTTCTAATGGGAATTTCAAGGAACTTGTTATATCAAAATGTTCAGAAAAGATAAGAGTTTAACATCTAAAAAAATTTAAATTTCGAAAATTTTAAAGCATTAAGTGTCCTGAGACCCTTTAATCTTTTAACATGCATAACATTACATTTTCGTAACATTTGTCATTTCGTTGTATTAGTCAAACTAAGAGAGCATTAAATTTCAGATTAAGCGAGCATCAGAGGTATATATCAAATCAGGAAATTTTAAAATCTTCGATCCCCTCTCACTGTTGGACTTCAAGTCACTGTTTCAATTTCTCTACAGTCAGAATTATTTCTTCTCATGTCTCTCTCAATCACTTGGATTTTCACGAAGCATTTTTTATTTTTAAATTCCGATAAACTTGTCAATGATCTCGCATCATCCCTTTTTCTCTCTCCAGCTTGGAAATTATTTTTGTAATTCTCTCCCCTCTTTTCTTGTCTCTTTTCATTTTACCATAGGATAAAAAATTCTTTTCTTTCTTATGTTTTTCTTTCGTTTTCTCTTTTAGTTTTATTTTTTCACTTACTTACTTTATTTTATTTAATTAATTTTTTTATTTTATTTGTTTATTTGTCTTTATTTCTTTTCTTTTCTGTTAATTTTTTTTTTGTAATTTTGGCAACACTTTCCTCTTCTGCATCTGCTCTTCTGTGATTGATGTTTATCTTTCAAGTTCGCCACCTGTCGCATTTTTTGTAAGCTATCTTCCCTGTCCTTTCTATTCATTTGTGACCTTGTCCCTTTGCAGACACGTGTTTACATTGGCTGATGACGGGCTGTTAAAATTTCTAGGCCGAAACGCGTCCTGTGTGTTCTTTTGTTTTATGGAGAGTCATACAACGTTTTATTATTTATTTATTTATTTATTACAACTTCATATCCAAAAATCTTTCTAAAAAGCAGTGACGAAATTAAACCTATCCGTTCAATCAAAATTTTTATATTCCGAATGGCTATACTATGTATACACGAAGAGATTTTCTTCTTTAATAACACAAGCCTGCAAAATTTGGGTTGTGTCATATTGCTTAGCTTTTGATAATTGATTCTTACGTATTTTGAAGTGCTGAATCCGAAAATGGCCTTCATTTTTTACCATCACGTCAGGAAGTTTTACAATTTTTTTTTTACTTTTTAACTTTGAAATTTACGATTTGCAAAAAATTCTGACGTGATGGTTAAAAATGAAGGTTATTTTCAGATTTAGTACTAAAAAGTACATAAAAATCAATTATCAAAATTTTAAAAGCACAACCATCACATCTATTCTATAGTATCCGAATGTTGCTATTTTTTTTACTTTGAAATTTACGATTTGCAAAAACTCCCGATTTCATGGTTAAAAATGGAGGTCATTTTTGAATTCATAGCTAAAAAATGTATAAAAATCAGTTATCAAAAGTTAAGAAACACAACCACGTACCTTTCAGTGTCAGATGTTCTCTATTTTTTTACTTTTTAAGCATTGATATTTAAGATTCGCAAAAAACCTTGACGTGATGATTAAAAACGAAGGTCATTTTCGCATTCAGTGCTAAAAAATGCATAAAAATCAATTATCAAAAGTTAAACAACAAAACCATCGCAGGTTTTTGTAATCTGTGAACACAATAGAATATTTGAAATCTCTGACACCATCGCGAATTTCTTTCTGTGGTCACAGTTTGAATTCACCACTGCTTTAAACAACTGAACTATGGCCATTTTCTATTAACACTTTGTATCACAGCGTTGCATATATGCAACCTTCCCAAAAGCCAATGTTATACAACGAGCTTTAAAAGACGATCTTGTTTATTGCTGCTATCTTCCAACACGGCAGTTAATATAAATTGTTCATAAAATTTGAAATAGGTGGCGATATCTAGTTAAATTTTATACCAAACTTTACTTTATTATTTGGGAAGTTTCACGTCGTTATTGCTAAAATGAACTTCGCAAATTTTGTAAAAGTAAATATTCTGGAGATAGCCAAAAAAACATTTTTTATAAATGTAAGTTCGTATACTTTACAAATTTGTATTAGAAAATTGATAAAATTTATGGGAAGTATGTAATTTTCTGTTTATTGCAGATATGAAAAAACTACCCTTCAGTGAGTATTATTTTTATGCTCTAAAATTTTTTAATTATTTTTATCACAAAGGGTTAAAGTTTCTTTTTCCATGTGTGTGTTTTGCGTATTAGAAATGTTTATTTAGTGCGTAATAAAGCCTTCGAAAGATTACTATACATGCTAATTATCAAAATTATTTAATGGATATTCAATTTATGAAAATCCCTTTTCTTTCCAGATACACAATCTAAAGATTTTGGTATCAGACCACCAAAACTCACAGGTAAGTTCATTTGTAATATAAAATCTCAATTAAATATATACTAACATTTTAACATATTTCGTGTTACTAAATATCAATGTCCCTGCATTTGTAATAGAAGTATATCGATATATCCTTTCCTTAGCTTCTGTGTTTTACAAATTTCTATTTGGTTCGTAAGATAATTTTCGAAAACATAATTTCATATTGTGAATTTATATTACTAATGATAGATAGAAACAGGTATTTAAGACCGAAACCGAATTTTGGTAATCCTCCTATTTTCGGCCGAAAACGAAAATGAAAACAAACGTGTCCGAAATTTTTTTTAATTATACATACATAAATATACATAATTATTAATTAATCATACGTGTGGCCCAAGTTGGCTCTCTGTGCCTCTGACCAATACTTTCTATTTTCATATAATAAAATAAAATGTAATTCATTCATCAACGACACAATCAACACATCAACGAATTATTTTCTAATTATACGAATTTCATCTAATTAAAAAATGTTTTAGGTATACATGCCTTGATTTATCTTCTATAATGGTTTTTGTAAAGGATCACTTGTTACTCTAGAACTTTCTCAAAGTGTATTAGAAACACTTCTGCGGTTTGAAACTAAAACTTTTCTATTACTGTTTAGTCTGCTGCTTTTAATAAGCCCGGGAAAAGCGTCTTCAAAGTTTAGTGCACTCACGTCTTGAGTCAGTCATGAATGATAATTATAAACAGTGTAATAGCAATAAATAAAGAGTGTGTCATTTGAGCCGATACAGCTCAAAATCAACGAGCAATATTGAAATTTTCCGAAAGAATAGAAACGATGAGTTTTGGAATACAGATAGTTTCGATCCGGCCAAATTTTCGACGAAAACGAATTTTCATCGAAACTCTGATTTTGAGCCGAAAACGAAATTTCAATTGATCTCTACTAATGACAACAGTAGAATAACAAAAGATATTTTTTCCTTGCGGTCAACCGCAATAGATAATTCGAGGCCTTTATAGAGACGAATTTATTGCTCCGACCACTGCTTGAATTCGTTATTCCTTAAAATATGTGAAACACGGCATTTTAAATAATATTCCTACAGGGTCCGTTCAGTAAGTAATGAGACTGATCCCATAAAATTCGTTTATTTGAAGGTAATTTTACCGACACTTAATATTCTTCTAAATAGCCTCCTCCTGCATTAAGAGGCTACTTCAGTCAAATGGAAAGACCCGTTCGCTAATGTTAATCCCATGGAAGAAATTTATAAAGATATCTCGGTCGCATTTCAATATTTTTAAATGATTTCTTTTGCATTGAATAGTTGAGATCGATCTGTACAAAGACCGTTTTTTACTTTTTCGATTTTGTTTACAGGTATTTCTTATAAGGACACTTTCCTTTTCGGAACCGGTTTTGAAAGTAAAAGCATCCTCATAAAAAATATCTACAATCAAAATCGCAAAAGTAAAAAGCAGCCTGCATAGAGATCGATCTCAACTATTCAATGCAAAAGAAATCCTTTAAAAATATTGAAATGCGACCGAGATATCTTTATAAATTTCTTCCATAGGATTAGCATTAGCGAATGCGTCTTTTCATTTGACTGAAGTAGCCTCTTAAGAGGCTACTTCAATCAAGTGAAAAGACCTGTTCACTAATGTTAATCCTATGGAAGAAATTTATAAAGATATCTCGGTTGCATTTTAATGTTTTTAAATGATTTTTTTTGCATTGGATAGCTGAGATCGATCTGTACAAAGGCCGTTTTTTACTTTTTCGATTTTTTTTAACGAGGACACTTTTACTTTCGGAGCCGGTTTTGAAAGTGAAAGCATCCTGATAAAAAAAAAAAAAAAACCTGCAATCGAAATCGAAAAAGTAAAAAACGGCCTGCATACAGATCGATCTCAGCTATCCAATGCAAAAAAAAAATCTTTTAAAAATATTAAAATGCAACCGAGATATCTTTATATATTTCTTGCATAGGATTAGCATTAGCGAACGGGTCTTTTCCCTTGACTGAAGTAGCCTCTTAATACGTCGTTGCCAACAACTCTGCCATCCATTTATGACCACCTGGAAGTCTTCAATTGGAATGCTGTTCAGAACGTGCGTTACGTTTATCTACAAGTGCTCTAGATTGTCAAAACGATGTCCTTTTAAACTGGATTTTAACTGAGGGAATAGAAAAAAGACCGGCAGTGACAGATTGTGGCTGTACGGTAGTTGGGGCAGCGTTTTGCAATGCTGTATTTTGCCAGGAGCTGGGTGTGGGTCACTTTGAAGGGCGTACTGGAACCAGCTTGTTACAAATTTTCTGCATTTGAAGTTCTTCAGTGAAAATTTGATGCACAATCGATTTCGTAAGTCCCAATGTCTCCGCAGTCATTCGGATACTCATCCGACTATCAGAGACCAAAAGAACTTACATTTTAGCCACATTGTATGAAGTTCGAGAACTTGATGGACGCCCACCGCGTTGTTCATCATCGATGTTCTTTCTTCCGTCTTTGTGCCACTTGAGTCTCGGACAAAAAATCCTTCCCCTAGGCTTCTTGTAACACGAGAAGCCTCTCAGTAGCTGATTTGTTTAGTTTTACACAATACTTTATGAGCGTATCTCTGGTCGACAGTCCACGTCATTCTGAAAATCTAACGCCTCATTCAAACACGTGTCTGCTTCACGAGCGATCTGTGCGCTGCAAAGGCTCAAGGCCAACTGACTTTCGCTAGAATCTGTAGCTGACAGTCCCCACCGCACGCATCGCTCGCAAACTCTGTCCCTTTGGCCTTCTGCTTGGCGCGAAAAATTCAGTCTCGTTACTTAATGGACAGACCATGTAGAGGTCGTAGAAAAAAAAAAGTAAACACCCCCTACTAACTCCTCAATAAATTATCGTAGAAGAAAGTTACTGGTACCAAACGATTGGAAATAAAGTCTACTTTTAAATGATGCATATAAAATTTGCTTAGGGGGTCATCTACATATTAAAACGAATCCAAACTTCATTTCTTTCAATGACAATACGCAATTTTAACAAGATATTTCAAATCTTCGGTTCAAATTATGCCTAGACACCGAATTTCAAGTCATTAGAATGATAAGTTTTTGAATTATAAACCTTCAAAATTTAGTTCTTCTAATGTTAAATTACATTTTCATATTTTTATTAATATCTCCAGAAATGATGCTCCTAATGTGCTAATTTTTTTTGTAGCAATAATACTAATATACCCAAACATAAATACGCTGAATTTGCAATTTTTATATTTTTATGATATGAATTATAAATTATTAAATTAATATTCGAAAAAATTATGAATTGCAACCTACAATTTTTTTGATTGATTTAGATTTATTAAGTCGTCTTTATAGAAATCCAAAATTTCACATTTTTCTTCCAAGTAGTTTTCAAATTATGCTTAAAAAACGGCAAAATGATGGTTTAAGGGGCCGTCTATAGTAGAAGGGACTAGATATTTTGAAATTTCTTCTGCTGTATTGTAATCTAGCAGCCTTCATTGACTTCTTAAGGTGCCTTGATCAATATGGGGGCTCTCTCGGTTAATAATCGATTTCCGAACTTCAATTTGGATACAGCCCTTAAATTACGCTCGTTTTAAAATAATATTAATTTCTCGGAAACTTATGGTACGAATTAAATAAAAATTTGTTTTTAGGCTAATTGGAGGATGTAGAGTTCATTTCTGATGTCCGAATTGTGTACTGCTATTGAAAAAAAAACAAAGTTATGGCTCGTTTTAATATGTAGATGACCCCCTAAGCAAATTTTATCTATATCACTTAAAAGTAGACTTTATTTCCAATCGTTCGGTGCCAGTAACTTTCTTCTACGATAATTTGTTGAGGAGTTAGTGAGGGGTGTTTACTTTTTTTTCCCACGCCTGTACCTTTTCCTTATTTTTTGTGTTTTACAAATGTCTATACGGTGAGTAAGAAACTCTTCAAAAAATGACTGCGTATTTCAACTATCAAAAGTATTTAACATAGATTTAAGTTTATTATCACGCGATATATTGTGTATATTGCGTGCATCACATTAGACATTTGTAAATAAATTCAATAAGAACAATAAATATAAGTAAATTTATCAAAAGTAACTATAATAATGATGTAATTAAAATTATATAGTGTAACATATTATTTTAGATTTTTATTAAATTTAATTTTGAAATATGAAGTCTTCTCAAAAAAAGGAAGAAAGAAACAGTGAAAAAGAGAG
This sequence comes from Maratus speciosus, assembly GCA_963932465.1. NCBI lineage: Eukaryota > Metazoa > Arthropoda > Arachnida > Araneae > Salticidae > Maratus > Maratus speciosus. The sequence goes on along the minus strand of CAWVRF010000135.1, from coordinate 371,437 downwards.
AACACATATTTTTTCATCACGAAATTATTGCAATGAAAAACTAAAATGATTGAAAGTTGTCTTTTTTCAGTTTATATATATATATATATATATATATTAAAGCTTGGGGAACTGTCTCCGTATTAAAATTGTAACAAACTTTGACATTTTCAGTATTAAGACGTAAATTTACCCTCATATTTGGATTCTTTGATAAATTTTATTTTGAGATATAAAACAGGAAATCATTTGGTGAAGTAATTTGGATAATACAGATGTAACATTTGGAACGCCTAATGTTAAACGCCTTTTTGGGTGCGTTCATAATTATATAAATACGTAGCACCTATAGTGGTCGATCAGTCCGTTTGTCTGTCTGTCCGCATGTAACAGAGCAAAAACTACCCAACCGAATGGTCTGAAATTTTAAATATATAATTGTTGCAAAATTTTGTCGAATCATTTCAAATTTTATGAAAATCGGATGTATAGTTTAATTACAGGGACAGTCAAAAGTTTTTCGTTACATTACGGCCAATGGAAAAAAAATTATTTCAAGTGCATTTTAATGATGTTACATCCTTTCGAAGAGAATGAAATTCATATGCACTTATGAAGTGCACTAAAATATACATTCAGTACAATATGCGGTGCAAAAAATATTTATAAAACTAGTTATAGTACGAACGCACCTCATTTACCACGGTTAGCGTGCAATTTCCAACTTGTTAATATTGTTGCAAAACAAACTGCAATGTGGGTAATTTTTTAAGCAAAACTTAAAAACTACTCAATGGAATGAGCTGTAGTTTTAGATTAATACATTTCAAGCTTCTAGAAATAGATTTCTGTTAAAAAATGTATAGGTTACATTTCATATATTTTTTTAATATTAATTTACAAATTTATATTTTTTGAGAAAATATTAACTTTGCACAGCTGTATTCCAGAAACAAGATCCAATGAAGGTTCTTTGTTCAGTGAAATAATTTCATACAGAATTCAGAGTTTCCTCCAGACAGTTTCAGAAAGGTGCTGCACCATATGCCTGCCCTTTGGTTTACAAAATAGCACCCCTCCCCCTAATAAAAAAAAAATATCACTCTTCTTTCCCTCATCCAAAAAAATTACCGCCCTTCTTGCAGCTCATCCAGAAAAATTACCGCCCTTCTTGCCCCTCATCCAAAAAAATTACCGCCCTTCTTGCCCCTCTGTAAAAAAAGTAAAAAAAGTGTCCTTTCTCCTTTTCGCATTAAAATTTTTGCTTGCATAGTAGAAATTGACTCTTACCTTAAAAAGACAAGTCTTATATGCTCTGAAGCAGCTTTAAAAGCAAACAATATAAAAGTGCCCTTCAGAATCTGAGAAATGCCCTTAACAATCCAAAAAGAGCCCTTAAGAATTCAAAAAGTACCCTTAAGAATTAAAAATATGCCCTTTTCTCATTGGCCCCTGCATTTTTTTAAGCCTCGGGGAAACTTTGCAGAATTGCACACTTCATTGTGTAATTCATTTGTGCAATTTCATTGTTGCACATGCACAGTGTTATATTTCTTTTTTAAAATGCTGTTTACATCATAAGTCGTAGCACTTTCGTATTTCAGAGAGTTGCGAATTTTAGTTTAAAACCCCTAATTCTCGCTCCCGTGATATTGACGGGCTGTGTTACGCAGACTGTTTGATTCCCACCAGTTTTATAAAATAGTGTAATTGGTTTTATTATGGTATCATTTTCCCTGTCATTAAATAAGGTGAATATTTCTTTTTCAAAAAAGTGATACCAATTTTAATTTTTAAACCGCAATTTAATGCGACCGTTAAGGGGTTAAGAGAGAGTTTATTGTGTATAATTTCAAGCACGCACCGATGGATTTATCTTTCTGTAAACAAATGTAATTTGTTTTGTAGTAAATTAATAATGTTTTGTTTCTTTTCAGATGCTGTCAGCACCAAAGTTTCTTCTGAAGATGCTGGAAATTGTGGCTCGTCTTCTAGTGATCTCCTCCGGTGTATCATATGTATTGATAAGGAAAGAGACATAGTCTTCCGACCGTGTGGTCATTTGATCGTTTGCAGCAACTGTGCGACGAATTTTGTAAAAACTTGCCCAATGTGCCGAAAACCTATAAACGAGAAAATTAAAGCCTATATCAATTAGCCCTCCGTTATTCGTGCGCGAGTCCAACAGAGCTATGCACTTTTATTCTGCTAACAGGCATTCCACAATTGTTGTATCATTGAATCGACTACATCAGAAAAATTCATTTTCCGCAAAATTTCTTCTTTGTGGATAGATTTAGGAAGAATTGTGTCTAAAATTTCAAATTCCTCGACTCAACACAAGAAGTTATCGTCGCCTCAGAGCAGCAGTAGGATATCTAGTAATTATAAAAAAATGAGATGACTGACTTACTGCTACGAATAACTGTATTTGCATGTAGTGGAACAACTTCTGAAACACATAGTTAAGTTTAATACTATATCTCGAATGTTTTTTATAAAAATTCCCTACCGTTCCACTAGATGCAGACACAGTTTTTCATAGCAGTAAATCAGACATCTCATTTTCGATTTTTACTAGATGTCCTACTGTTGCTCTGAGGCGACGTTATGTAAAAAGAAAAAAAAATCGCTGAAACTTTTTTTTCGGATGCTATTTCGGAACAGATGTCGCATAGACGAACCCGGGTTGGTCCCACTTTATTCGCTCTATGTTGGCGAGAAAACCTGCCAGTTAGCGAAAACATCAAGTAAATTTTATTTTCTTTTAATGAAATTACATTATAATGCATATTTAATGTTACATATTACAGAGATTTAATTTTATTTAACGCAAACATTTAATTTTATTGCTTCACTATTTTTATATCATTTTATTTTATTTATTGGCACACAGACATTTTATTTCATTACAAAACACCAGGTTGCCATATGAAGCAAAAGTTGGCGAGTCACCGAGTCAAACAAAAAATTGCCATTTTGGCGCCAAAACAAACCCGGGGCGGATTTATCTCGGAATACCGGAAAACTTAAACGGAATGATTAGCTTACTGGTGAAGATCAATGAAGATTATTCTAGTGATGGACACTTCAGATAAGACGGATGATTCAGAAAAGCAAGATAATAATGAGACTTGTAATTAATTCAGAGACTGATCATGAACATAGAGGAAGGGAAATAAAATTTCGTCAAATTTTCGTCAAAAGATACTGTCCAACTAAATGTATTTGCGAAATGTATATAAAGTTTATCTTCAGCTCAAATAAACGTTTTAAAACAATTTGCGGGTACTTCTTTGAAATAGGGAGCCTTATATTTAAAAAAAAAATCATCAAATAGTTTTTGTATCTTAATGAAATAACTGTTAATGTATCAAATACACAATTTGTTTTATATTTACATTATTTAATACATACAATGATAAGCAATTTGTTTAATTTATACATAAATGAGCCATATAGAGGAAAAGGTCCAAATACTGGCTACCACTTTTGTTTTCAATCTAGATCATACAATTTTCAAAATTAATAAAATAAAAAGTGACTGCAGGGTACCTTGACACGTCTTACACCTGTTTAGAGAAAGAAAATCAGTTTAAAAAGCGTTTTCTGTTTATAAGAAGCAAAATTCCGAAAGACTTCAAATTTTGAGTTTTTAAAATGGGGTCTAAATACCGGCTACCTAAGTTTTTTTTTCAAAAGATCACACAAATAGAGCTAATGACGATTATTAAGCAATAAGAATATTATTTTAATAAATTGTACTGATTAATAACATTTCTTATGCACAGAAAAAATACGTAAATTTTAACAAATAAGTATTTTTGTCAAATTTCTAAAATCCTTTACGACTATCTCTCACAGTCTTCTTCCCATTATGTTTTAAATTTAGTTTTTTAACGTGTAAAAAAAAAAAAAAAAAAAAAAAAAAGAAGCTTGCTGATTGAAATGAGAATTATTTTATCTGAAAAAATCAAAAGCATAATATCACTCTCTGCATCGGTATAGTCCCTATCAGCCCACATATCGCATTCTTAACATTGAACCCCTCCCCCATTCTTGTCCACAGAGAAAGCACCCATGCAGAAGACACAAATTTATCAACTTCCTCTGTTGGGTATTTTCCTTTTTCACTTTTTTAGCCCTCTCGCCGCGTAATTGTTTTATCAAAATAGCTTCAAAAATTGCGTATTTAACCCTTTCGTGACGAGCGTCTTTTAAGAATTTTTATTCTTTTGTCACCGGTTTTTCAAAACAAAAGTTTTTGTCTAATTTAACCGGGAAAATGCTCCGAATAAATAAGGGATAATTTACAATAAAAAAATAACTGGTGGGAATAATCAAGGAGGGTTAATTAGACGGAAAAAATGCATCCCCGAAGAAATCTCGGGTCGCGCAAATTTTGCTACTTTTACGGTGCCCAAAGAAATCTCGGGTTGCGCAGCGAGAGGGTTGAAATCAAATTTCTGCCTCTTTCGCCTGGTTTACTCCGTCATTTTTTTTTCTTTCTCTTCACATTTATTACAGACAATTTTGTAGTGTCCAACAGCTCTTTTTTGGAAAGTGATCCGGTAACCAGTGTCGGTCCTGAAGAATTACGGCCATGGTTGCTTTTTTCATATTGCGAAATGGCACGGGGACTATTTCTGAACCATTTAAATTAATTTATTAATTATGGAACTATTTAAATTAATTTATTTTCCTACCCTTCAAGCAGAGCAACCGGGAGAGGTCCAAATATAGACCACTCTAGGTAGCCGGTATTCGCACCACTTCTATGTTTAAGTTGAAACCGGTATTACTCATTCATATAATAAAATACCAATAATGTGCGCGTGGCAGTTGACAGCTAAATATGTCTAGAAAATAACTTAATCAACAATTCAAGCCAATATGCGATCAGTATATTTAAAAAAAAATGAGAAACACATATCCGAAAAACTTTTGATGTAACAGATTACGTAGATTCGACACTTTTGCATTTACTATTTGTAAATGACACAGACTTCAGCGACGTACTTTTCGTAACTTTCTTCTCTCAATTAAAGTTACAAACTCTGCCTATCACCGCTAGGCTGCGCTGCGCTCAGTTCTCAGAACACCTAGTAGCCGGTATTTGGACCCTAGCCGGCATTTGGACCTTCTCCTCTAATAATAGTTTATTTACGTATGAATTGAACAAATCGCTTCGCATCCTAATGTAATACAAAATATATAACATAAATTAGACATATAAGATTAGAAATGTTTTCATTGGTCGCCGTTTCTTTTTTCTTTTTAATTTCGTGATTGTTTATAATATTGAAGTTTGTCTATAATATTTAAGGGGACTTTTGTAACTTTCTATAACATTTTGATCAAAAATGTCAAATTTCAGATTTTTATTTTAAAATGTGTCTTAGCATTCTTAGAACATTCTGTCGGAACTATTTGATAAACAATAAAGGAGATATGCGTAATTTCAGTAAGCCTTCCCGTTCAACGTCCTTTTAAATTCCAATGTTTCTCGGTTCGCATTTTTTTATATTTTCATTTTAATCGAAATGCTAAGGCTTTTACAATAATTTATCAGAATGTCTGATTAAAAAAAAAAAAAAGTATCTTTAGACCCTGTGTGTGATAACTAATATCGGATTTTTGATATGTTTGTAACTTAAAAAAAATATATATATGAACTTAAAAACATGCTACTTTCCAACGTTTTTTTCCATATACACTACTGATCTAATAGACTCATCAAAAATCCGATACTTAGATTTATAGAAAAAAGTACTCTGAATAAAGGATAAAAAAAAAAAATCTATTTCTAAGAATGAAAAGGAAGAAGAAATTTTAAAATTTGTAATTCTTTTTAAAAAATTCAATTAAAAAAAAGTTATTGCTGTATTGAGAATTTAACATATTTTATGATCTATTATACGCTTTAATCAAACTTTAACCTAAAAATGCAGTATAGGCTACTGTTACAAAATAAAGTTTTTTGGCGTCGAGTCTCCTTAAAGGTTACAAATTTAACAGCTTACTGATTGGTTTTTACAGTTTGCTGGGTTATTGGTTTTTTACAGTAGCATTTTGAAACTCCCGGAACATTTCGATTATTACCAATCATTCGAATACCTCGAATATATATATCGAAACAATCACTCGATCTACTATTTCCCCCAAATTATGAAAAGAAAAAAAAAAGCGCAGCTATGCTTTTGCGCATCCCGTATTTTGAATGATTTACTGCTATTTTTTTGCAAAATGCATAATTTAGGCCAAGGATAAATTTCTCTAGTCCATTGTTTATTCCTATCTATTAATTCTCTACCAATCTTTCTCACCAAATTGTTCTTGTCAGTTTGGCATGGCCCCAAGAGAGGCAACAGCCATCCACCTGTTATTTTTGCGATATCTCCAACAGTTTCGAAGACATACAAACATTTTTGATAACACCTTTTTTTTTTTTTTTTTACAGTACTAGGGGGCTCTGCCCCCTACGAGCTACGCTCGTCAACCCCCGTTCAGACACCGCAAACTCTAACAGCACGCTAATTTGATCGGCTTTAAAAAGATTTCGGAAGATTGAATTATAATTTGAATCTGACAATTATTATCTGACGTAATTTTCACCAAACTTTTCTTTCTCTTTTTAATATTCACGTAAAAATACTTTTCTTAGAAATGAAATATTATGATCATCTTAAAATATCAAATAAATGTCTCGCGCAGTTTTTAAATTTAAACTGTTTTACAATATTATTTTTTGTTCATTTTATGTAATATTTGTAATGTGACGTAAATTCTCCTATTTAAGACTTCTAACGCATGTTAATGAATTTATTATTTTACAATATTCTTTCTCTTTTAAAATTCAAGTGTAATTATAGTTTTTATGACGTAATTTTCAATGAGTTCCTGCTTTTTATATTTTCTGTTTATAATAGTCACGTGTAAAATAAATTTTTAATTTGAAGCAAACATTATTGTTTGCGCTGTTTATACAGTTGGCAACAGTTTAAATTAATACAATTTTCTAAATTTTGTAAAAAATATCTCTCGAAATGCAGAAAATTTGAATTTAAAATAGAAATAAAACCTCAAAAAGTGAGTCAAATTAAAAAACTAAATGCAATCTGCACACCGGGAAATTCTGACGCATAAAATGATCTAAAATTGATTAAATTCCTATGTACAGCTTTTGCTCCTATATAACTTTTTAAATGGAACGATTTTGTCCAACTTTGGCATTAAATATCTCTTTAAATAATTCTTCGATTTGAAAACTGTCTGCATCAGCGTGCTTATCAAACATTTCTCTATAATACTACCGATTTTCATATTTTTGTATGCAACAGTTTTTTTTAATATTAACGAAGAAAGGCCATGCTTAAGGATTCAAATTGGATGCCGATCTTCCGGGAATATCTACGCAGATTTTCATTGGTCCATTTCCAAATCAAAACTTTTTTTTATATATAGAAGGATTTTGACTTGCGATTTTTTAAAGTTTCGGCTTCCTCCCGAGTCTATCACTTTGCTCTATGCATCTAATACCCAAGGGCGGCGCCAGAGGGGGGTCCGGGGGGGGGGCGTATGTCCCCCGTCGGGGTCAAATTTAATCGTTGTCGGGGAAATTTTTTTGACTTAAGTGTAGAGTCCTGCGTCAGGTCGGGATTTTTCCTGCGCACGACCCGAGTCGTATCAAGTCGGGTGCAGGTAAGTTTAAAAAAAATATTTTATGTTAGTTTATAGAAAACCTGACCCACGGATAAGCTTGCCGCTGATTTCTTTTCTTTGGAAGTCGAATTGTCTTGACTATAATTATTTCGGTTTCGAAATGAGTTTTGATTCTTACACGTCGGGTTTGTTTAAGCTGTTTTATCAAAAAAGTACCCAGAGTTATATCTCATATTAGAGCCCTGCATCGATTCAGATTGCCCGATTTTATCTACACCCGGCCCGACCAGACCAACGACTTGTGTTGAGGGATAACTTTTTTCGTTTAACTTTTTTTGTGGTTGAGTCCGGTTTCAGGTTCGGATGGGTTTCGGGTTGAGTTTTAATACTTTGCCAGGTGTCCCGATTTACGTGGAACGCCTCGATTTGTCCCCATACCGAAATTACGTCGAATTTTTTACGAGTTTAAATTAAAATTTTATTCCTTTAGTCTGCCACGAGAAAATTTAAGAATTTAACCACATATCGGTTACAGTCTGTCATCATAATGGCCGAATGTTACCGAAAACCTTATACATTTTGTCTAGAACTCATGAGACCTCATGTTCAATGTTTATTCAATTGACCGCAAAGTTATAGGCCCCTATAAGAAATACGATTTCAAGAAGAGACAGGATGTGGGAATTCATCTGCTCACTGCGATTTTCTTATTAAAAAGCGTAGGGTAAGTATTTTTATTAATGAGTGAATAAATAAAAAGAGTTTTGTATAATTATTCAAGCTAAATTAGTATCAGATCAAATAATTCTTCATTGTCCATTAATTTCAATATACAGTAGAGTCTCATTTTATAATAATTTGGATAGTAATCTCTTTTCAATATATAGAAGAGCAATGGAAGAGAAAATAATTACATACATACATAACTTCATTGTAAACTGCGGGAAGATGTATATATAACAACAACTAAAATCTTGAATCGGGTCAGGTAGCCCGATTCTACCCGAACGTGTTGGCCATTGGCTCTAACATTTTGCTGCGGATCGGGTTGATTAGTGTGATTGCAGACAATTTTCCTGAATTGTTTTAAATTATGAATTGATTTTTCTTCATTTCATGCTTAGGATCGAATTGCAAGTCCGACAAAAAATATTTTGCTGATTTTGGGTAAGGCATAATTCGAACCGTGCAGGGTTGTAATTAACAATTCGTGTTTAGGATAGTAGGTTTTTATTTAGGAATTTAAAAAAAATCGTGTAAATAAGAATACCGACTTAGTTGATAATTTAAATTTGACTGTATTATTAGATTGAACGATTTTAATTAATAACTTAGTTATACTTTGTAGAAGTCTGTACGTGCCAAAATTTTCGCGCCCGGACCGGCATAAAAGTTAAAACTACGGCCCGCGAGCTCGGCTCGGCCCATACAAAAAACATCAATAGCCTGCTCATACAAAAACATTAATGGGCCGGTTCGGAAAAAAGTTAAAATCTCGCCCCAGCCCGACGGAATTTCTACAAAACACCGATTTTTACGTCGATTTTGTTAAAAGGAGGAGTTCTGGCCAAAATTACTTATTTTAGGTTTGTTCCATGTTTATAATCTTCATTTTTAAAGAAACATCCTAAGTTGCGATATACGTTTTTTAATGAATCACTATTTGTATGAAATATTTCAGCTATAATTAATATCGTTTATCAATATATAGACTTAAAAATCTGAAAAATGCTATACAGTAAAATCTTCTAAGACGGAATCGCATTGGAAAGAAAAAATAATGTGTTATAAACAAGTTCCCTTCGTAGCAGGTGTAAATGTATTATATTCTTTTCTCACGTATTATATATTCATTTTGCATGGATCAATAAGTTTTTAGGTATAAAACAGGATTCTGTCATAGGACGGTTCTTTTTCACACGTTTTACTGTATTTTAATATTATTGCTTAGAAATCTACTATTCTTTAAAACTAATAAATTTTAATATTCAATTTCAGAATAATGTCGATTTAATAAATATATACGCTTTTTTCAAACATTTTTGAACCGAGCCAAATTTTACAGATTTTTGCACGGACCAGGCTATGCCGAGACAATGATTTTCATACGGGCTGGATCGAGACCGGGACTGACAATATCGACTTATGAAGACTTAGGAAGAATGAAACCTGTCACGTCTCGGCACGGGAAAAAGAAGTTAGGCTCGGCCGGCCCAATCCTTCAGAAAAAAGTAAGGCCCGTCCCCGGCCCGAGTGCCATGAATGAAAATAGGCCTGAGCCCGGCCCGTGCAGACCTCTAAACTTTGTCTATTTCGAAATAAGCATGAAATTAAAGATTTTTTTAAAAAAAGATAAACAAGAGTTTGTTTTATGATTAATCTGATATTAAAATAATGAACTTTTACATTCTAAGCTATTCTGTATCTTATCAGAAGTTAGAGGACCATGCTGTCTGGATTCGATCAATATATACTCTAAAAAATATATATATATGTAAGTTGAAGGTGTTTCTTCAACTGCTTTTATTCTTTTTATTAAAACACGAAAATTGGAGTTTTGATTTGCACATTTTCCCGCAAAATACATAAAATTCATTAATCTAATGTAAAAATTACTTGAAGTTGCATTTTCATCAAATCACTGCGGTACTCCCCTTAACTGTGCTGCATATTAGGGGAGACCAGGGCTAGTAGTGACATTTTCGACATTTTTGATATTAGCCGTAAGATTTGAACTGAAGCGAAGCATTTAGTGTATCATATCATTAGAGTGAATCTTGCGTAACATATTTATAAAACTACTATTAACATTATTAACGTTTTTCATAACACAAAATGAATTCTGCGTAACCTCGAAATTTGTCACTACTAACCCCCTCTACGGGGCAAGTTGTGACATGCTTGGGGCACATTGTGACACATACAAGTACATTGTAACAGATACAAATTATGTAAGAAAGGCGATTAAATGGGATATGTTAAATCAAGAATGAGAAATTTATTCATTTATAACGTTTTTAACACAATAAAACACTTTCATGTTTTAATAATATTGTAAATCAAATGAAAATAAAATAGTTAAATTGCTAACACTTGTAAACTCTTAGTCCTTTATAAAGATACTTTTAGAGACACTTAGCAATAAAAAGAAAAAAAAGTCTTAATCAGGAAAGAAATAAAAAGCAAGCAACACTAATCTTTGGCCATAGTGATCTTTGACTCGCTAGCCTACTACAACGTGTAGGCCTATATCCTATATTTTTAATCACTCATTGTCATGGCTTGTTTTGCAGTTAATACAAATATAATAAGGTTCATTTTTGGTACATTTGACATGCGCCGCGCCCATCTTTTACATGTCATGCATTGCACCCAGTCTTCTCCGAGTCTAGAAATTTTGTATTGCTCCAAGCAAACTAGACATAAGCAATTTTCGTCATGTTTAGAGCTATCCAATACTTGCTTCTCCCGTTTTTTCAATAACCTAGGTGTAATTTTTTTTATGCAATGCTTAGCCTTTCCATACAGTTTCTTTTTTGCTTTTTCTTCTTCAATTTGGTAAGTAGTGACACTGTCACAACGTGCCTCTTAGACTTCGACATAACTAGCCCCGCGTTACGCCATTTTAAACTTTATTCATTAGTTTCCGAAATGTTGGCATGATTAACAAATGAAATACATAGAATAACAGCTCAAAATATAAGCATTTAAATAATGTTAGGGAAGTTTACATACCTCAGTATCGCTAGTGGCAATGACGATTCCAATGTAGGTCGTAAAATTTACTTTTACGATAGAAAACAAGATAAATATTTTTATCTCAAAAACAACGCAACGCTTTACTTCAAAACATACGCAGCACTCTGAGACAATCAACCTCTTCACTCACATAACGCGACAGGTGCTGCAACCTATTGGCTCAGTCAGGAAGCTCGATGGCACAACTAACCCCGGTCTCCCCCAAGGTTATTATAGGGCTCCTATAATACAGGCTGAGGTCTGCACGGGCCCGGGCTTGGCCCGAGGCCCGTACCCGGCCCGGCCCGCGGGCCGGGCCGGGCCGGCGGAATGATGGCGAATTTTCAAACGGGCCGGGCCGGCAGAATTAGGACAATTTTTTCAACGGGCCGGCAAAAAAATTGAACGGGCCTGCAGGGCCGATAAAAAAATTAATCGGGCCTATCGGCCCGATATAAGAATTCCAGCGAATCAGATAAAATACGAGCTATTTTCAATGAATATGATTTTCTCGAGAAGTCTAAATGTGCGTCACGAGCCGATGCGAGTTTAACAACATCAGTACAGAAAAGTAACATGTCCATCGTAGAGATCGGCATCGTACAGTTACAAGATGTCTAATTCCGAGTTTAATTTTTTTCAGCAGGCTCGTGCCGCTAACTTTGGCAGTAACTTTGGCTCAAAACGCTAACTTTGGCAGTATTTTCAGAAAGATATATTGCTTTTATATATGAAAAAAAAAACGACATTTACATAGCTTCTGAATAACAATACCTGCCAATCTTACGCGTTTTCGAAAAGAAATGAATTCATAAATGTGTCGAAATGTAGCTCCTTTGGATTTGAGAAAAGCCTTAAAAATGAGAGAAATATTTTCACAAATCTACTTTTTATTATACAGCTTCAAAAGTTATCATGTTTTTAATCCTTTATTCTGAACTACATTAATCTTTTAATGAATCCTTATTTGAATTCTGAAATGTCTGTAGACACGATGACTAAAACACTGTAAGTAGTCGTTAATGTTAACTATTGTGTGTTTTCTGTTTAGCGAACATCATAGTAATCTAAAATATATTGTAAAATTTTCCCATAAATATGTATGTAGTATTCATTAAAAGAATCTTAAATGTATGTCTAGAAAAAACGGATTTTTTTTTTTTTTTTTTTTTTTGTAGAAATTGTGTCGGGCCGGGCCGGGCCTGTTTTCACTGATTTTCGTGATTCACCTGATTCGTGATTCACCGATTTCGTTCGTGATTCTCCGATCGATTCTCCGACGATTCTCTTCGAAATCGTGATTCTCCGATTTCGATTCACTGATTTCGTGATTCACCTGCCTGATTTCACTGATTTTCACTGATGCCTGTTTTCACTGTACGGGCCGGGCCGGGCCGAAAACTGTAAAAGTGCAAACGGGCCGGGCCGGGCTCGGGCCGAACTTCCAATTTTTACACCGGGCCGGGCCGGGCCAAGATAGCCTTCGTTCGGGCCGGGCCGGGCCCGGGCCTGGAAATTCCGGCCCGTGCAGACCTCTAGCTCCAACTCACTTTCTCCCAGCAGAAGCGACTGCCTCTCTAGCAAACCTCTGCTTTTTTTTTCTCCACGTAAAAACCGGGGTTTCCACCCTGACCACATTCTTAGCTGTCTCCCTCGTTCGGGGAATTCTTTTGTCTCCCCATCTCCAACAGACATCTGAAAAGGTCGTGCAAACCCCTTTCCATCAATCTTTATCCCCCTATCCAAGCTGTACAATTCACATGCTCGGATCCAGTTTCAGACAAGGAAAGAATGTTACTTTGAAATTTCCAGTACACAGACCATACAATATATAACATAGTAAGACAAAAATAATATAGAACCATAGTTCTAATAGCAGATGTTTCTCAAAACCTGACATAGACTTTAGTGAAAATTGTTAGAGCCGTTTTTTAGATAAAAATAGCTTGATCCGCAGTGACCCCAAAATGACCCACTAATCGAAATTTCTTGAACATGTGACCTAGCGCAATAGTCTTCTCGTACCCGAAAACGGTTGGATACAAAATTTAGTCAAAATCGATTGAGCCGTTTTTTAGATATAATTAGCTTGACCCTGACCCATAATGACCCAAAATGACCCACTAATCGAACTTTCTCGAACATGTGACCTTGCCCAATGGTCTTCTCGTGCCCGAAAATGGTAAAATACAAAATTTTGTCAAAATCGTTAGAGCCGTTTTTAAGATAAAATTTACATACACACACACACACAATTTTTGCTCGTATTATATTATAAGATAGATAAACGTTTTAATTTGTATGAAGTTCTTTATAATGTTGCCTTTTTTTTCTTACAAAGCGTCATCTACATATTAAAATTGCACTAATTTTAATAACACCCACTTTTGATACCATATTTAAGTTCCTTGGATCAAAGCAACCCGGAAAACGATATAGTTTATATACTATTTTTAAAATCTTCACAGAGTTAGTTATAAAAGGAAATAAATGCGTCAGGAATTTCTCTACAAATTTTGAAAACTAAACATAAGATATTCGAATGTAAAGTATTAGGAACACAAAATCGTTACCAGAAAAATTATACAGAAATTTTAAGTGTTAAATTAACTCCTTTTATATGTAAGAATATAGCATAAAGTGATATAAAATAAGCGTCTTATCTTAAAATGAAGAGGTAACCGCAAGATTAAATGCGAAGTCACATCAATCAAGGTCGCACGCCACGTAGCGGATGAGGTTGAACTACAGAAAGATGCCTAACTGTTTTCTTCTTTATGGATAATCTATTAATTGTACATCTATAAAATAACTGCGCAAGCGCAAGCATCATGTTTTCATTTGTTTGTAGCATTTATATTTTGTCAGTAATAGAATATTCTATTAATTTTTATTCGTGTTTTTTGATTTATTTATTATAGTTAATTATTTAAATAAAATTTTTAGAACTAATATTATTTGTTAAAATGGCAAAACGTTGGCCATCGAATAGCTGTAGTTTTCGAAATTGTAAGAAAATTCTTTTTCTTATAGAATTCATATCTGTCCTTTTCCAAAGAGTAAAACAAGTTAGTTACATATTTTTACTTTAATTTATAAAAAAAAAAGATAAAATATTATTTAATATATATTATCAAATGTTGTTGATTTAAATACGCTCGATTTTAACTGTTTTCTTTTAATGAAATGGAAAATGACGCATAAAAATTAGTAAGTAGTTAATGTGTAAAGATAGAATTTTGTAGTCTTATTTTTTTATCAATTTTTGATGTGCTAAAATTATAAAAAAAATGATATACACGGTTGTATTCCCGATGAGAATACAGCGTTTATGAAGGTTTAGAATATGTATAGAATTTAGTTATAAATAAGATATTCAAATGTAAGTCCTTTTGTTCGTTTTTCGAGCGCAAACGATAAATTTCTAATATTCTCTTAATCGCATTATTTAACTTACAAATATTTCATTCATTTAATTTAAAACTCATTTCATTTTATATTCGGGATCACTTTAATTTAAAATGCATGCATTAAATGTTGTACTATTAAACGAGCAAGTGTTGTTCATTTATTTGTTTAAATATTTTGCGAGCCTAGGCAATAATTTCAATAATTTTCCTAAAATCGCCAGATTATTATTATTATTTTCTTTTTTCTTTTTTTTTTTTTTTTTTTTTTTTTTGGAAACAGACAAAGCCATTTAGAGAATCCCTGTTAAAAATTCAATTGCGAATTTCAGATTGTTATTTACTCACAGAAGATGAATCTTGTTTATCCAATTTATTTCAAAATATCTTTGTTACAGCTTATTTTGATAAAAATATGTGTATTTTAAAAAAAGTAGCAATATCATTTTAGTTTAAGTGCAAAAGGCAGTAATGCTTTCGTAGCAATAGTGCTTTTCTTCCGAAATTAAAATGATATTGCGACTATTTTTTTAAATGTACATAATTTTATCAAAACAAACTGTAATAAAAATATTTTGCAATAAATCTGGTAAACAAGATTCATCTTTCGTAAGTGATTAAAGATTAAAAAAATATGCGCAAGAGATGCGCAGATAGTAGAAATTCTGTCATATATGACGTCATACTGAAAACTCGTGTATTTGCATTATCAACCCGTCCACCAGATGGCGCAGCTGTGTCAATATACACCAGATTTCAGCATTGACATTGTACGCTTAATATATATGCAATTTTGATACAGCATTTTTTACGGTTGCTTCTAAGATTTTCTTTTATATGGTTGTGATGTTTCGTACTTGAAAGAACGTGTAGTTCCATTTAGCGAGCAACTACAGTGATTGTTATAATCAGGCGATTTCTATGAGATATTTTAATTAATTTAATTTTTTTAAATATATCGAGTTATTTTTTTTTATTTAAAATAATCAATTATAGAACCTTTAATGCTAATCATTCATTTTAATTTTTTTCATGATCTGCAAACATTTTTCATCCATTAATTAGAGTTTGTCATATGAACCATGAAATAAAACCTCCAAACGAAAAACTAAATGATCTTTACTGGTGGTAAACTTATAAATAGGTAGGACAAAGACCCGAGGAAGAGACAGAAAGAATGATATGTCACATGAAACAATCAAACTAATCGAAACAAATTTGAAACAAGTTGGAAATTGTACGTCAAACGTGGTAACTGAGGTGCGTTCGTATTAAAACTAGTTTTATAAATATTCAGATCTTGGTACAATAGTTGTTGCACTCTTATGCAAAAATGCATAGATACAAAATTTATTACGATTCTATATATTAAATTCAATAATACGGAAATAATAGGATTCCATATGAAATAGGGCGTCATCACCACAGCAATCTAGAATGGCATATCATGGGATATCATTGAATTAATGACGTATAATAGCACTTAATACAATGAAGAAAACTTTTCTTAATATCTTTTAAAGTTTTGATTCGATTTTCATAAAATTTGCAATGACTGGACAAAATTCTGCAACGATTATACATATTATATTTCAAACCATTCGATTGGGTAGTTTTTACGCTGTTATATGCGGACATACAGACAGATGGACGGAGGTGCTACGTATTTATATAATTACGAATGCACCTAAAAAAAGCATACTTCACAGTCAAACATTAACATTGGCTAAAACATACTGTATATATTCGTGTATAAGTCGACCCCACCAATTCTTAAGCAAACTTTTGAAAAAAAAACTGAATTTTCATGTATAAGTCGAACCATATTTCTGGTAGTATGCTGAAAAATGATTTGTAATCGAGGATTAAAAAAATTAATAACTTTTCATTAAATTGTAAGCTTTTTTTTTTTTTTTTTTTTTTTTTTTTTTTTTTTTTTTACGATTCTAATCTGACTTTTTTTTAAATTCATCGTTTTAAAACTGTATAATTATGTAAAACTGAAGAAGCTTAAACTATTTTTAAACCTATTCACATCAATTTAATGATAGTTAAAAAGAAAAAACCCTTCAAAAATCGATTCAAGCCTTATTTTCAAGGATAAGCAACTTCTTAGGCAAGCAGACAAGCAGATAAAACCGTAAGACAGGCGACAAGTTGTAGCGGTCAAACCGGTTTCTTCTTTGTTATCAGGGTGAAATGTCTCTTCACTTACGCTTTTCTGTCGCTTGTCTGTTCAGTGAGTGATATTCCTTAGACTGCTAAAATGTAGCATTTCTTTGTACTGTAGGACTTTTGGAAGAGATATCTAGAAGCATTCTCATGAACTCTTTTTAAAAAGGGGATTATAACGTTGAAAGGAATGCCCCTGTATTGATAGGAATTCAAATCCCAAGAGAAAATGGGTGCACAACAATTACAGGGACATTATTTGTAGGTAGCCTGTGTGTGTTTCGTGTAGAAATAGAAAGTAAGTTAGCAGGAGATTCATAAACAATACTATATTAAACCATTTACAATCCCCTGAACGGACATAGGAATGCGTAGTAGGGCTGCATTATTTATCAATATATCATCAAATATTGATATTTTTTAATTATCGCAATAACAATATCCGAGTTCTGACTCTAAGAATACACCGCAATACGGATACCTAGGCTTTTACTCTAGCCCATACATCCCAAGATCATTTTTTTTACCGACTGCGACTTCAAACACCGAAAAAAAGCGCCGAATATTCAGAATATCCCCTACTTTTAATCGTTTCTTTAACGCAATCCATTCCCCGCTTCTTTCAAAAGACAGTATCCCCCTACAATGATTATCTGTCTTTCGTTAATACTAACTATTCCAATATATCCCAATACATTCTCCACGTTCTTCTGTTTCAACCGCAAATATCATTCATTCTCCGTTCGTTAGTGAACAATGAATGTTGATATCAGCCACGTTTTAATTCTGCTGCAGCTATTGGTCTAGACATATCAAGGCATATCTAGATATGTCATGGCATATGGCATTGATATGTTTCAATAACAAACATGAACAAATAAAATACGTGCCTATTATTCTGTACTCGCGTAGTATCACTTATTATACCTTAGTAGCTGAAAAGCTCGGCTGTAGAACAACCAATCAGAGTCTGCTAAAGGTAAAGTTTTTCTTTCTGCTTCTTTTTCGTTACATTGGCGAAGCTTCTCTGTTCGTTTATTGGTTATTTTTAAGCTGAGCTAGAAACGTCTATGTTACGCTCAATGATCATTCGTTTTATCTTTTCTTTTTCTGTAGTATTATCGGTAAAATAAGTTTTAATTAGTAGCTTTAATTAGTTTAGTTTCCAGGGTGAGTTTATTAAATCCTGTCTTGAAATGTATGTTTAAAATGAGTATTCATATTTAAAAAAATAATAATAATTAGTGTAAAACTATTTTTAATTGTGATTTGAAAACTCATATTTCAAAAAAGGTTTCGAAGTTCCATTCATGTAGTGAAAGATATAAATACTGCGAAATTTGATTTATTTTTATTTATTAGCTCTCCCCCCCCCCCCCCCGATATGCTATTATTTTCGGTTAACAATTAAACTGGCGTCCCTAAAAAGAAATACATTACATTAGCCAACGTAAAACGAAGTACATCTTTCATTGTACGATTAAGGGGACAGTTTACCTTTTCAACAACTTTGTTTATTTTTTAAAAAATTGTTCAAATGATGAACTCACTGCATTTCAATGTTCAAATAACAGTGAATAAAAAAAAATTAACTGCATATTTAATTAAAAATTTTAAAAAGTTAAAAAAAAAATGCATTTTTAAAAATCGCTACTACTTTTTTAAATATTGATATTTTTGTCCAACGTTTTATTTTAAGATTTTCAAATCTATATTACATAAGACTGCGCATGGATTTTCAGATACATCTAATATTACATTTAATATAATTTTTTTTACTGATATAGTGTATATGTATATAGTGAAAAGTGAGGAAATCTAACACATATTCACATACTTTTATTAAAAGAAAAGTAAAAAAAAAAAAAAAAAAAAAAAATCTAAAGGCTAATTCTTTGCGTAGCTTTATCACTTATATAATAAAGAATATACACAACAAAAATTTAAATCTCTAACTCAAATACAAAAAAATACCTTAGTATTTTTAAAACTGGAAAGTGATAAAAATATGAACATGGCGAAAAAACCATTTAGTTTTAATTTGAATGAGTAATTGCGTTGGGTGTATTAACAAAATTTGCAATATCTCGCGATATAATTGCCGTATGGGTGAAAGTGGGGTGTCAAAATATTCACAATTAAACAAGCTTTCATTTAAAGTTTAAAAAAGAAAAGCGACTTTTTGACCAGTTTTGAGGTAAACTGTCCCTTTAAATACTGATAATCTCTATTGCAATTTTTTTTAATTCTAAGCATAGCATACTTTTCAATTTTTTACACCTTCGTATAGTGTGTGGGGGGGGGTACTTTTAACTGCAATTTGTTTGAAAATG
Organism: Maratus speciosus; assembly: GCA_963932465.1. Classification (NCBI taxonomy): domain Eukaryota; kingdom Metazoa; phylum Arthropoda; class Arachnida; order Araneae; family Salticidae; genus Maratus; species Maratus speciosus. The sequence continues at coordinate 352,146 of CAWVRF010000135.1, read as the reverse complement.
CATCTCATTTTATCTTTGAGATATTATTTTTTTTGTAATTTTTAATACCATTTCTGTAATTGTGGTTACTCAAGTACTGCATTTCTGTAGAAAGTAAAGGGAAAATAGTAGATTACTACAATGTTAAAAATGAAGTTGGATGTTTCACCAAGAAAATGGTGAAAAGTAGCTGAAATTTAGCTGCAACCGAGATATTGGTGATATGTTTCACCAATTTATTGGCGCTTTCACAAATACCATTATTTTGGTGAAATGTTGAACCATGATTCAGGTTTTTTAAAAATCCAATTTTCTGGTGAAAGGTTGAACCATAATTCAGGATTTTTTTAAATCCAATTTTCTGGTGAAAGGTTGAACCATGAATCAAGGGTTTTTTTAATCCGATTTTCTGGTGAAAGGTTGAACCATGAATCAGTTTTTTTAATCCAATTTTCTGGTGAAAGGTTGAACCATGAATCAGGGTTTTTTTAAATCAAATTTTCTGGTGAAAGGTTTAACCATAAATCAGCATTTTTTTAAATCAAACTTTCTGGTGAAAGGTTTAACCATGATTCAAGGTTTTCTCTATTCCAATTTTTTGGTAAAACGTTGAACCACGATTCAGGTTTTTCTCTCAACTTTATGGGGAAAGGTTACACCGGATTGTAGTTTTCTTTTTTTCCCCTCGCTTTGGAGTGAAATGATTAACCAGGACTTTGGTTTTCAATTTATCATTTTATGGTGTAATAATGAACAAAATTTCAGATTATGCGAAATTATGTTGCAGTACGAAAGCATAATTTTTTTGTTTTCAATAAGCTGAAAATTATTAAAGTTTTAATTATTGATTCTATTGTCTTTGAAATTAAAAAACAAATTTTAACAAACAAAATTTTTATTTAAAAAACAAATGTAAACCAGTTTGATCTAATTTCACAAAATAATCGCTTTTTTTTCTCTCTCTCTCTTCCACGAATATTACCATCCTGTCCTTGTACATTTTGGAACATTTCTCTGCACTCAGTTACACTTATAATCCATTTAGTGTTGTTTGCTTATTCACAAACCATTCATAATGAAGATTTTTTTAACATAATTTTTTTAGATTTAAATACATATTCTGTTTTTATTATATTTTTAACTTAAAATCCAGGAAATAAAAAATATTTTTAATAAACACTACTTTAAACAATGCTAAATGGATTTCTTTAAACAATATTAATTTTTGCACAGGTTTGAAAAAAGTTTTTTTTCATAATGCATTTAGCTGCTACTTTTATTATCTGTAGATTTTTTTGTTTTAGGTAGATTTCGTATGAAATACTACCTATTGGGATCGTTCCTATGTTGGAATTTCTGAAAAACTTTTGCAGATCTACACCGATCATGACCCCTAGAACCCAAAACCACCCTCAGTAAAAAAAAACTTTATATATATGTATATATATATATATCACTTTCTTCTGGACACGATAACTTTCGTAATTCTGCACCAATATCTTCCAAACTGATACATAAAATCAAAGGCCATAAAATCTCGGTCAAGTTCGTTAATGGGCAAAATCGGACCAAGGGGATGGAAATAGGGAGGGGTTTTGTGAAAACCGAAAACCCCTCATAACTTCTTAATTTTTGTACATATCAAATCAGTTTAAAGTTTTTATTACTTCTAAAAATAGGGCCAAAATTTTATGTATCACAGATTTTTGATAAAGTTAAAAATGGGTTCAAGGGGCGCAAAAAATAGGGTTTTTGGGAGAAAAAAAATCATAACTTCATCAATTCTCAAGATATCAATTCCAATTAATTTTATTATAAATCTCCTTAATATTATCTACAACTTTTATATTCACAAGTTTTTGATAGGACCAATTCGTACCGCAAAAAAAAATTACAAACGAAAACAAAAAGGGGGTTTGAAGAAGTAAAAAATCCATAACTCCGTCAATTCAAAAGATATAAAATCCCCATGAATTTATCATATATCTTCTTAATATTGTCTACAACATCAATATAGACAAGTTTTGGATAGGACCAATTCTTACAGCAAAAACAAATTAAAAATACATAGCGGTTGAAGAAAAAAATCATCTTAGTAAGGGTGTATTCAAATCCAAACTGCGTATTTTCTGACTCATTTTACAATTCATTTTTGCTCTCAAAGGCTTCCAATTGGTACGTTTTCTTACTCAGAAACTATATAATGTACCGTAATGGTCGATATTTTGATAGAGGCAGCATATATTTAAAAAAATGCTGTTAAAGTGGGCATTTTGAACCGAATTTCCCGAAGCCGATTGTGTTGGAAAAATCATTGCATTAAGGATGCACTCAAATCCAAACTGCTTATTTTTTGACTCATTTTTAAATTCATTTTTGCTCTAAAACGCATTTAATTGGTAGATTCGCTTATTCAGAAACTATATAATGTACCGCAATGATCGATTTTTCGATAGAGGCAGAATATATTTCAAAAAATGATGTCAAAGTAGGCATTTTGAACGGAATTTCCCGAAGCAATTGTGTTATCACTTTCTTCTGGACACGATAACTTCCGCAATTCTGCACAAATCTCTTCCAAACTGATACATAAAATCAAGGGACATAAAATCTCGGTCAAGTTCGTTAATGGGTAAAAGCGGACAAAGGGGATGGAAATAGGGAGGGGTTTTGTGAAAACCGAAAAAACCCCATAACTTCTTAATTTTTGTACATATCAAATCAGTTTAAAGTTTTTATTACTTCTAAAAATAGCGCCAAAAATTCATGCATCACAGATTTTTGATAAAATTTAAAATAGGCTCAAGGGGCGCAAAAAATAGGGTTTTTGGGAGAAAAAAATTCCTTACTTCGTCAATTCTCAAGATATCAAATCCAATAATTTTATTATACATCTCCTTAATATTATCTACAACTTTTATATTCACAAGTTTTTGATAGGACAAATTCGTACCAAAAAAAAAAAAAAAAAAATTAAAAACGAAAACAAAAAAGGGGGGTTGAAGAAGAAAAATTTTCATAACTCCGTCAATTCACAAGATATAAAATCTCCATGGATTTATCATATGTCTTCTTAATATTGTCTTCAACATTTATAGAGACAAGTTTTTGATAGGGCCAATTCTTACAGCAAAAACAAATTAAAAATACATAGCGGTTGAAGAAAAAAATCATCTTATTAAGGGTGCATTCAAATCTAAACTGTCTATTTTCTAACTCATTTTTAAATTCATTTTTGCTCTCAAACGCATCCAATTGCTAGATTCTCTTATTCAGAAACTATATAATGTACAGTAATGATCGATTTTTTGATAGAGGCAGAATATATTTCAAAAAATGATGTCAAAGTGGACATTTTGAACAGAATTTCCCGAAGCGATTGTGTTAGAAACGAAAAATATTGCCCTACTGAGAAAATAATTGTTTATTAATCAAGTTTTAATTAATTGAAAGAAAAATAAAAACACAGGTCACTTATAAATCTTTTCAAAAATCACGTCAGCATGTTTCATATTTTTTTTTTTTTATTAAAAATGAATCTGAAAATGTGCCAGAAAATTTCGAGTTGTTGAGTACGGAAAAATATATTTTTTAATATCGCTTTAACATGATTCTGATAAAACCAGCTATTTTATAAAAAGGAAATAAAAACTCGTCAAAAGCAGACATATAAAACTGTTAAAGTGGATTTATATCTAATAATGATTTAGTTTTTGTTGGTGAAATTAGAATACTTAACTTCGAAATCTACCTCTGCCTGTAGGCCGGGCCGGCAGGGATTTTTTATATTGTTGTGAATCTAAAGATGTTGAAATTTTGATATTATAGTGTTTTCAAATTTTTACCTTCTTTTCACAAAACAAAAAATAAAATATTTCAATTAGCAAAAAATATTTTTAGACATTTCCTCATATCGTTAATATAAAGGTACAATTGTTACACATATGAAAATTTCACCAATCACTATTTTAAGTTATATACATTTTGATAGTACTATTTTTGAACAATAAAACTGACGTGTTCTGTCCAAAATCCCAATTATGAAAAATTATTACTAATGCATTTATTTTTAAATTAGTATTAAATAAAAATTTGATTTTTCTACTATTGCTGACACATATCGACAGTAGCAATAATCTAAGCAATCCATTTCCCCTTTTGCCTCAAATTGAATTATCATCACATAATTTTCATTTTTATGTCGTTAAAAGGGGAAAAATTGTAATTTCAAATGCAATTAAATTAATCTTCCATTTCAATTTACTGATTTTTCATGGTTTTTAAATTAATTTTCAAGCACGGTTCTTTTAAAAATTTATATTGCACACAGCTCAATTATGCAAAATTAACTCATTTAAATATAAAACAACAACAAAAAGTTCAGCATTCGTTTCTGTTTAACATTCAATAATGAATATAACATTTTTCAATAAATAAATAAAACACAAACATAACGAATACATAATCAAAGTACAGTCTGTCTAAAGTGGAATCGAGGCAATTTTCCGTAGTCGACAATATTCCGCCTTAGACAAATTGTACTTTATGTCTGTGTATTCGCAGGGACTTGAAAATCTTTCCGAGTTAGACAGATTTCCATTTTACATAGAGTTTACTGTACATGCGTAAATACTGAAATAATCAGCATAAAAAAAACGCAGCTATAAGTAGCAGAATCCTTCATTTAACCTCTAATATCAGCTAACACAAAAGTATTGCTTTAAATGAATTTTAAAGCTTTTTTTATTTTTTAATACACAATGTGTTTTCATAGTATATTAAATACTTAATTTACAGGGTTAATTTAATAACAGCATTGTCGCCAAAAGTGATTAATTATTATTGCTTATATATGTATTTTTTCAGTATTCCTAAACGATAATCTATGATGAAGATTTTTTATTATTTTTGAAATAATAGTAGTAGAAAAGGAAAATATTCATCAACAGCAGCCTTGCAATAGCTGAAAAAAGAAATGGTCACATACAATAAAATAACAACACAATTAAGTTGGCTTGCGGTATGCCGCTCCATTTATTGAAAATACAAATTATATAATCATTAAATTATATGTATATACATATATATAGTATGTCAGACTAATATTTACTGTAAATATAATGCCATTTTACATACAGAGTTTCTCTCCGACAGTTTTAGGAGGGTGCAGTACCGTCTGACCATTCATTTAAAAAATAGCCTCTTTCTTGCCCAAATGAGGATCATAAATATGACGAGGTCATCAAATATAAAGAATTCTTGAAGCTTAGTATATTCTGAAACAGGATTTCAAGTCAGGTAAAATGGAAAGCATCAGGGTAATTTCTCGACCTGTTTTAAATGAAAGGGTAAATATTTCAAGACATAAAATTGTTTTTTGTGAAGACATGACAATAATAATAAAATTTCACACAGGGAAAATAACCCAAAAATTAAACAGCATATCAATCAAATTCTCTTTTACAAGGAAAAGCTTCAGCATTTGAAAAATCAATCTGCTTTCGAAATCCCTTGTGGTCCGCTGGTCTGAAACGATCAAAAATTCAATTGGACCAGTAACTTTTCCCCCCTTTCTCAGAGGGTCACAGGTTAAACTTAAATTTTCCCATCCCTGAGAAAATCGCAGCCAAACATAAATCACACAATTTTATTTTATTTAAAAAAATAAAATTGCATTGAACCTCAGTAAATTGAAATAATCAGAAATAAAATATCTAATTAATAATTTATAGTTTTTTTTAATGTACTGTTTATTTAATTTTTAGTAAATTATAATTTTACATTTTATTATGCTGAAAATTTCGGATAACTGCAAAGAAAGTTTGGTTTATATTCTAGGAAAGAGGGGTCACTCAAATGGGTTAAAGAGACTTAATAGCAGGGTTGTAAAAAAGCCGGTTTTTTTTGTTAAAAACCAAGCCCGGGCGGGTTTTATTAAAAAACCCGGGTTAAATGGGCAATTTTCCCCGGGTAAATTGGGTTAAAATGCCAAAATGTGGACTATGATTCCACCTTCCTCACAAATAATAATCTTCAGGGTTCCCAGTGTATAGGGAAAACTGGAAAAACTGAGGAAATTTAAAAATGAATATTAAAAACAAGAAATTTTACTAAATTTTGGTACTTTGCAAAATTTATCCGTTGAAATTTTGAAAATTCTCAGAGGAATTACTCAGAGAAAATTTAATTTTTTGCTTAGGAAAGTGCAAGGAATTCGATTGCCGAAATAAGTGGCAATCCTGATCTCAAATACAATCTTTGTGAACACTTCATAGTTTCATAGGTGGGAATGACTTCACAGGCTTAATAAGGATCTCAATATTTTTCTCTGTTCTTAAAATACACACACACACACACACACATATATATATATATATGATCCCTTTAATTTAAATAACAAACAAATTTTAAATTGCAAAGCTATCAATTGTGTGTTATTTAATAATAAAATATAAATAACTTTAAAAAAAAAACTTGCTCCTTTAAAGTTATCATAAGAATAGGAAATGCTGATAAAAAAAAAATATCTTACAACAAAAAATTTTCTTATATGTATATACAAGGTGTCCACTCTCAACGGTGTCCAATGGCTAATTCCTAAACCATTAGTCATAGATATATAGTTCCAATTATATAAATGTTTTAAATTGAGGCAAAGAAATATTTTAAAAGCAATTTGGGTCAATAAAAACATTTCTTGAAAAAAATATGTACAAAATTTAAGTTTTTATATGGCCCCTAGGTCCTATATGTTATATTTAGTAAAACTTTCCTATTACACTGACAAGTAAGACAAAAGAAAGTCCCGTTCATATAACACTAAAATTGACTGAGTTATGAAACTTTAAAAATGCATGACTTATACCACTTTTCTGCATCTGAACACAAGTGAGTTTGGCCATGCTTTAAGGGGTCATATACTAAGTGCTTAAAGTATTCGAAGAACTTTTCATGTGTATCTGTGCTTTGAAAAAAAAATAATACAAGTGTTGCGATTGAGTTAACTTTTATTAAGTTTCAGATTGGCTAAAATTATTGTATTTTAACATATGTTTTATTTTGTAAGGATTTGAGGCTATTTATTTTCATGTATTCTTTTGACAAATATTATTATTTTATGTTTTCCCAGTTCAAAATTTGTACTTGAAATTTAACTCACTTTCAAACATCCGATCGAGATTAAATTTTACATACATACTGACCGATGACATAATCCGATGACAATCTAATATTATTATGATTTTCGGCGGTTACCATTCATACTTATTTTACAGGATAACACAAAAAATTTCGGATAGATTACCGCCAAAAAGTTTAAGAAAAAGTTATTAGATAAAGATAACACAAGACTGTGATGGCTGTGTTTTTTAACTTTTATGTATCTTTTAGCACTGAATCCGAGAATTACCTTATTTTTTAACCATCATCACAGGATGTTTTGCAAATCACAAATTGTCAAAGTTAAAAAATAACAAAAATCAGATACTATAAAATAGAAGAGATGGCTAAGTTTTTTAACTTTTGATAATTGATATTTATGTACTTTTTAAGCATTGAATCTGAAAATGGCCTTCATTTTTAACCATCACGTTACAATTTTTTTGCAAATTGTAAATGTCAAAGTTAAAATATAGCAAAAATCTGATACTATAAAACAGATGTAAAACTTTTTTTATTTACTAATTTTCCTGATATAATGGTTAAAAATGAAGGTCATTTTCGGATTCGGCGGTAAAAAATTATACTATAAAACAGATGTAAAACTTTTTTTATTTAATTTTCCTGACGTAATGGTTAAAAATGAAGGCCCTTTTCGAATTCAGCAGTAAAAAATACATAAAATAATTTAATAAATGTAATAAGTTTAGTAAATATAATACTCTTGAAGCTAACTGAAAAGCTTAAATTTACGTTTTAAATTAAAAGCTAAAACGTTTTTAAAATTATAGGGTTCCCAATCTAAAAGTGCAAGTAAATTAGTACAAATATATTTTCTAAGATTCAAAGAAGTGAATAATTAAAACAATATAACCATACTGTTAGCAAATACATCATTTATTCCTTTCCAGAAATATATTTTTAAAAACCTGGGTTTTTTATAAAAAACCCAGCCCGGGCGGGCAGCTGGGCGGGTACCCGGGCAGCTACCCATTACAACCCTGCTTAATAGAATTTTATGTAGCAGGCCAGTGATGATGAATGCGGACCATTAAATTCTCATGCTTAACTAATCAATTCTACCACTGAATCAATGTATTGCAAAATGATTAAATTCACTGGGTACAGATTTTTCATTCAAAATAAAATTTGGGAGGATTTAAAAAACAAGATTATTGTTCCATGATTATTACTACTACACATCGTTTTAAAAACTTTAAAATGTAATGTTATTATGTATTTGTGTACAGTGAAATGTGTTCTATATACAACGCAAAACCTCACATTTTTAGGCTGCATTAGGTTTTAATGCATTATAAAGATTTTTACTGTACATGAAAATATCAAACATCTTGATATTTTGAAAATAAACATCAGATATATATATCCAATGATATCTGACTATATCAATGAACCTAACTTTCAATACAGTTGGTGATTCCCAACCAAGGTTGCTTCATGTATCCATTACATTATTTATAAAATAAAAATTTTTTTTCATGAATAAAATGTTATAAGACAAAAAAAAAAAAAAAAAAAAAAAAAAAAAGCTATAAGCAGTTTTGTCTACTTCATTTTTTATTTTTATTTTTTGAAAATGAGAGGTTTAAAAATCAAATAAATCTTTTCAAAATATAATTTAGTCATATACAGGGCTGAAACTAAAGGGGGGGGGGGGGCGCAAGTGTCCCGGACCCCAGAACGGAAGACGAAGATGACGCCAAATGAAGATTTTGTTTGTTTTTTCTCACCTCTATGTTCAGCACTGTGTTATTAAAACAGTACTTTCTGGGGCATGTCAAGACATAGAAGGATCTAAGGATGATATGGAATAAGGATCTTGTATTTAAAACAGATTTTTTTTTTTTTTCAGTTTCTTTCGATTTTGTTCTCAATGTTTTAATGAATCAATATTTGACAAAGCTGATTACGCAGTTCAGTATTACTTATTTTAAAATAAGTTGGCTATTAGAAACATGGTAACATTCTTTTTGTAAATTTACTTTGCTGGGGGAGGGGGGGGGGGCAAAATCTATGTTTGTCCCTGGTGCAAAAAAAAAGGCTAGTTTTGGCCCTGGTTATATAAAATAAAATGCCATAAACATGCTTAAATAATTTTTAAAAGACAGTCATACAAACATATATCAAGAGTTTGTAATAAAAAATATCATTTTTAGAAAAACAAAGATTACCGTTCCATTATTAGACACAGTTTTAAAAACGTTAAAATGTTCTTTGCAATTCAATTATTGTTGCATATATGCATCACTTACAAAATAAAAGTATTCATGAATGTAAATTTAAATATCACAGAAAAAAAAGGAAAATGTCAACCTCTTTTTATCAACATCATTTATTATATTTTTAAACTGATCGGTTTACAAATCATTAAACCTTTTTAATTTAATTTAGCTATATAAAATGCCTGAAACATCCTTATATGTAATGTAAAAAACATAGTTATGCAATAATATATCATGATTTCGTAGTAGTAAAAGGACTTTTTTGCGTATAAAACTTATGCTAACAGCATATTATTAAGTAAACACAAGCAAAGCGAAAAAATTAAAATTGGAAACTAATTTCGTTTGCATAAATGCTATAAACGAATTAACTGACTATAAGTTATTAAATATATTACTGACATTAATAACTTTATAATAGTTACATATTTCTGACTCGACGCATCTATAATTTCTGAATCGGTATACTAAAAAGTCTAGGCTTAGCGAAAATATAGATAAATATTTCTAGGTAAATTTCGCGTACGAAAGAAACATTATGTCATTAAAATATGTATAAAAGTAAAATAAACAGTAATCATTATGAACTAGAGATTGGTTCTTGCTGCGAAATTCCACGAAATCAGCACGAAGCGAGGAAGGAAACACGGAGGCCGCCATTAAAATTTTAGGAGTAGTCGTTCGATGTTGCCACTCGACGATAACAAAGATTGAACCAGAAAGTACGTGAAACCTCGGTGAAACCACAATTCAGCAGATCACAGTCATTTTAAGAAATCCAAGAAAGCGGTTATTTCTCTTGAAGGTCCATTGATTAACCGCATTATTGTTAAAAACCTGAACATTTATTTTTAACATATCTCTTTGTTGCCATTTTCTCAAATCAACTGAAAACAATTGTAATTAAAATAGGCGCTATTTAAAGACTGAAAATAAATTATTTCTGACAAAACATCAAGCTGTTATAAATTATATTTACTTTTAAGTATCCATATTAATGTTATAAACAAATGAAGGTATATGAATCATTAGGTAGTCGATTTTTTCTGCCGAGTTTACGACATCGCTTTTTGCTGGATTTGTGTAATATTCCGCGATAGTGACGTCCTGTGCATACTTTTCTATAAATGTTGTTTATGTCTGGATTGTAAATGTGGAATTCTTCAGCAGATGCAAATGGCGTCATTTTATATAAATTAAAAGCGTGCATTTCGTCTTAAAACGGAAATAAGTATTGTAGAAGTGAATCATTTTCACTCCAGTGGCTTTGAAATTCTTCACATGTGTAAATCCTTCACTTTTGAAAATAACGCAATTAGAATCACACATTGATAAAACGCAAAGTTTTACAAAAACTTAGAATGTCTTTATAGAGCAGCTGGGACCTTTGCATTAAAATAATACTTGTTTGAGAGTTAGACTAACCAATATAAGATGCATACTTTATTGTAACTAATTTTGCAGTTTGCTATAAATTAATATAACAGTTCCTTCTTAAGGGCGCTGGTCACTGGCGGAAAATATCGCGTTCAGCTCATATAGTAGACTGTTCCTACCCCCCCTACGAGCTGTCAGAGAGGCGTGTACTTTTAATAGCCGTGAAGTCCAAGAGATATTATCGGCTATCTGTTGACAAAATTTACGAGCCAGTAGGAACGGAAAGTTCTCCCATAGCAGCTATTTTTGTTAGTAGGGAAATACTACAATTTCTTTTGCACTTTTTATAATACACGAGATCACATTGAACAATTTTACTGTTATTATTATTATTATTACAGCAACGCAACCGGGAATTCCATCAAGGAATAAGTTTCAATTGAATAATTTCGACTTTTATAAATGCCTACATTTTAGAAAAGGTTTGATAAAAATTTAAATATGACAATAAAAATTGATTCAATGTAATTCTCCTGTCTAAAATGATTTTGATGTTTCACCTTACTTTATATTATGTTTATTATATGTTCATGTTTACCTTCAAATTTAACCATCCTAAATTTTAAACAAATAATTATTAAATCAACTTGTCTATAACTCGTTTTCATAATTTAATTACGTAATATTCAGTGTTTGTGATTTTTTTCCTTTGTTTATGTAAAGCAACATTAATTTACTACTGAAAAATTAAGCACAATTGATTATAATTAATTACTGTAATATGTATTTTTTTTTAAATGTTTGTTTATAGATAAAAATATTATTATACATCATCAGGTAAAGAAAATATGGACAGAGTGAAGATTTTAGTCTGAGTTACACATTCATTCTTCAATATGATATATTTAAAAATATTTCACAAATTTATTGAACACTTTAAAATTCGATGTTTCGTTGAGATTTTGGACCTATTTTTATAAACGATAATAGATACAGCCATCGGTATTTCTCACTGGGTAAGACAAAGAAGCTGAATTCTCAATGTAGTAACCCCCCCCCCCCCCCTCTCCACCTAAAAGCGAAAAAAAATAAAAGGTTGTAAGAGAATTTTATCAAAATATCTCCGATTACTGAAGTTATTCAATATATTGGCACGTATTTAAGTATTTATATAATGAAATTAAACTACAGTGCAAAATGAACATAAATTATACAAAAAATATTCCAAGTAGTGTTTTTTAATACAGCTTTATTTGACAAAAGCATAATATAAGGTTTCCAATAACTCAAATTAACGGCCATAAATTCGAATTTTGAAAGTTATTTCATTTAATTTTGATCATCTTTTAATAAAATTAACATTATTAAAGAATATTGAAAATTGCGAATTTCAATACATGTAACGATATCTTCCTTAATTCTCTATTCAATCAAAGGATACAATATTAAATATAGATACAACATACATCAATGTATATACGATTCACAAAGACAAAATATCAAAGTATAATATTAATATGTATCGATATGAGGGAAAAAAAATCATTAAATGAATATTAGTATTGCGCATGCTAAGTACACCCCCCCCCCCCCTCCTACTCAACATTGCTCCCACCAAAAATATCTAACAATATTAACTGAAAGGAAAGTAAAAACATAATATGTTTGCTCTGCATATTTAAATTTTCAAATAATATTAGTTTTTTTAAATTATGTGATTGTAAATTTTAATTAAAGATGTGGAATGCGTCCTCAAAAAATTATTATTTTTATATTTTCCCACAAAACTTTGTTAACCTTGCCTTGAGTTTATTTGCCTTGAGTACATTTTATTTCGTCGAAATTCGACGGGTTCTGCCTCGTAATAATAATTTTTTTTTTCCTCTCATGGGGAAGAAGGGGGGGGGGGGGGACACAAAGTTCTGGAAAAGCAGAATTCCTGCTTCCTTCTTCTTTATCCATTCATATTAAAAATGCATTGATAACTTAAAAGAAGATTGAGAAACAACATTTCTGCTGTATCAATCATCCAATTAATGTAATCTAATGTAATGTGAGTCATCTGATTATATGTATGACATGGGACATTAAATGTATTTCAGTTTTGCCTTTGCTTTTCACTTATTTTAATATTATTAAAATACGCAACGTCCTTAAGAATATTGCATTTAATTTATTTTTCATAATATACTGAGTCATTCATGAGGAAATTAAATAGTTATAATATTATTAATGAATAATGTATAAAATAAGAAGGATGGGGATGTACTATTTTTAAAGAAAAACGCTATGCAATCCATGGTATAAGAGCAAATAGATATCGAACATTGGTTCCTTTTTCTAAGACATTTCTATTTTGTATAAATGAATGTGTATTTAAAGGATGCTATGTAAGCAGATAGGTATAAAGCATTTATTCGTTGCTTTCTACATCTATTTTTACAGAAATTACTGCGACCTACTTTTCTGACCTACCCTGCGACCTACCCCCGACAGTATGTTTCGAAATTGATCATTTTTTTTGTTCTTATACACTTTGAGGTAGTTATCGCAATATATCACAAATATCGATATTAACTCATTGATATATTGCGATATTAAATTTCTGATATCGTCCAGTTCTAATGCGTAGAGAATAAAATTAAAGTTAAACAGGGTGGACACCTTGTGCGGTGAAAAAATAATCTCAGCAAATAACAATGCTGTTGCGTTTATAGTTTGACTGCAGCAAAGTTCGCGTTGCATCTGGATCCTCTAGCGTAGGTGCACAGAGATCAATCTGAACCAGAAGATGGCTTTGAAAATGTTTTTGATATTACTAAACAGTAATGCTTTTAAGTAGCAATTTAAAGCAATACAGAAAACAGTTTTGAATTATTACATTGAATGTTGGTGAGTTATATCACACAAAAAAAAAAAAAAAAAAAAAAAAAATGAAAGATGATGTTCCACTTAAGTATAAAATTATTTCACATATGATATATGGCTGCCTAAATTGCAGCGATTATTTAAAGGAAATGCATATTTAACACAAATAGTTTATAGCAATAAATAACTGAAATGTAAACGTTCTTTTGTAAATATGAAATAAGGTTTTTCCTAAATTACAAACTGATTTAAGTTGAAGTGATTTTTCATTATTCAGTTAATGGTTTCTCACTAGATTACAAATAATTGTAGTTATTAAATGTTTATGTTATATAAACGTTATTGTTAAGTTGTTGTTTTTTTGTCAATCACAGGGAAATGACCATTGTCCGCTTTTATCTCTCTCTCTAACGTAGAACCATGTGTGATTAGCTTAAAAGACTTGCTCATTCGGCCGATTATATGCAAATTTATTATTATTATTATTATTATTTACTAGTTCGTGTATAAGTCGACCCACCCCCATTTTCAACTCTCAAATTTTGTCTAAAATTCTTCGACTTATACATGAGTATATACGGTATTAGCAGGGGCGGCCCCAGAACTTGCCCGACGGGGGCACAGTATCCCCGACAGGGGGGCCGAATTAATAATATATATATTAGATGTCTACACGAGCCGGGGCCTGTCCCGAAGCCCAAGCTCGGTAAATGTTTCTTTCATTAAACTCGGGTCGGGCTTAATTTTATCTGAAAACTCGGTACAGGCTCGGGCTAAATTTTACCTTTTGAAAAGTTGGTTCGGGCCTGAACTTCATTCTTCCCTGCTCATGTCAGGGTCTTACATTTTTTCTGTAGATTCGGGACGGACCGAGACTGTATTTATTCTTCAGAATTTTTTTTCCCACGGTAATGTCGTGGTAACTTTTTGCCTTTATTAGTGGAGTATATGAACAATAAAACATTTCTTTGTTTCTTTTTTCTCGTGTTTTAAATAACAGACGGAATATGTTGGTTAATCACGTGAAAAACAAAAAAATTTCGCGTCCGGATTTGGTATATCCCAAAATAAGCAGATCTCTAACACTCAAACTGCTATTTAAATTAGAGATGAATTGAAGAGGGCCAAACAATTTGTATTCGAAACATAAATTTCGAAGCTTGTCAAAAAATATTGTAAATAAATAAAGTGAAAAAAAGCTCTTAAGTTTACTTTTGAAACAACTCACTAGTCACCTAATCTTTATAGGAGGACGGATCCACAAAAGAAAAAGTTTCCACACTTTTGAGCATTCCCGAAAGGAAAAACTCTGCTTCGTACTCTTCTTCCACCGAGCAACCTCCCAATAAGAGGTCATTAAATATTACAGATTTTACGTGCACATATATGGAACATACACATAGAGGTCTGCACGGGCCGGAATTTCCAGGCCCGGGCCCGGCCCGGCCCGAAGGAAAGCTATTTTGGCCCGGCCTGGTGTAAAAATTGAAAGTTCGGCCCGAGCCCGGCCTGGCCCGTTTACATTTTTACCGTTCTCGGCCCGGCCCGGCCCGTACAAAAATCAGTGAAAACAGGCCCGGCCCGGCCCGGCCCGACTCAATTTCAACAAAAAATTCCGTTTTTTCTCGATATACAATTAAGATTCTTTTAATGAATAATGCATGCACATTTATGGGAACATTTTACAGTATATTTTAAATTACTATGTGTTCGCAAAATAGAAAACACACAATAGTAAACATTAACGATTACTTACAGTGTTTTAGTCAACGTCTCTACAGACGTTACAAAATTTAAATAAGGGTTCATTAAAAGATTATTGTAGTTTAGAATAAAGTGTTAAAAAACATGATAACTTTTGAAGTTTATAATAAAAAGTAGATTTGTGAAAATATTTCTGTCATTTTTAAGCCTTTTCTCAAATCCAAAGGAGCTACATTTTGATACATTTATGAATTCATTTCTTTTCGGAAACGCATGAGATTGGCAGGTATTCTTATTCAGAAACCATGTAAATGCCGTTTTTTTCTTAGATAAAAGCAATATATCTTTCAGAAAATACTGCCAAAGTTAGCGTTTTGAATCGAATTTCCGGAAGCGATATCACAGGAAAGGAGAAAAACGTACAGTCCCGTGACAAGAGTCTCTGTTATCTCTGTACGTAATTTATGAAAAATGGAAACGCTATTCGATTCCAAATGCCTTCAATACTTAGGCCTGTCAATTTTATGCCTTTATAGTTAAAAATGAGTCAGAAAATGTGTCTGAAAGTTTCGCATTGTTGAGCAGTAAATATGAGAACCACCTTAAGGTACATTTCCAAAGATACTGTTAACAGAAGTTCATTATTGCTATTAATACTTTTACAAAACATAATGCCTGTCCTACACATCCTGAGAACGATTAAGACCGGGATCAGGCAACATGTAACTGTATGATGCCGATCTCTACGATGGACATGTTACATTTCTGTATTGATGTTGTTAAACTCGCATCGGCTCGTAACGCACATTTATACTTCTCGAAAAAGTCATATTCATTGGAAATGGCCTCGTATTTTATCTGCTTCTCTCAAATTCTTATATCGGGCCGATAGGCCCGATTAATTTTTTTATCGGCCCGGCCCGGCCCTGCAGGCCCGTTCAATTTTTTTGCCGGCCCGTTGAAAAAATTGCCCTAATTCTGCCGGCCCGGCCCGGGCCCGTGCAGACCTCTAGTTGGAGCCTAGAGCGCAAAGTGGTAGGTTGTTGCTGTGTATAGCTCTTAGATAGAGCGTAAGGTTGAGTGAAGCTCGCCGAGCTTAGAGGCCATGTGTTGGGAGATTAAGAGTAATCTCCAGTAACGCTAATTTAACGAGTGTAGAGTGAGAATGATGTAACGTAGTTTAACAGTACCCAGCCAGCATTTACTGTACTTAATTTAATGTTGAACCGGATCACCTACATCCGAGTTTTTAAGTTTAAAATGTGTTTTGTGATTTGTAAATAGTGTGTAAATAAACTGTTAATTTAGTTAATTGAACGAGTTGGTTTTCATTTAAACAATCCTCTCACAGCGTGACCGATATCACGTAATCATATCGGTGGTGGCAGCATATAAATAGCAAAGGATTTTCTTCAAAGTTGTGCGGACTAAGAGGAAACTCCGACACTCTATATTCTACAGTCTTTGATTACGAGAAGACCACTGGGCTAAGTCACATGTTCGAGAAAATTCCATTAGTGGGTCATTTTTGGGTCACTGTGGGTCAAGCTAAATTTATCTAGAAAACGACTCTAACGATTTTAACGAAATTTTGTAATCTATCGTTTTGGGGCACGAGAATACCATTGGGCTAGGTCGCATGCTCAAGAAAATTCGATTAGCGGATCATTTTGGGTCACAATGAGTCAGGTCTAGCTAACTGAATCTAAAAAAAAGTTCAAAACATTTTCACAAAACTTTGTAATATACCGTTTCTGGGCATTAGATGACCATTGGGTTAAGTCAAATGTTCGAGAAAATTCGATTAGTGGGCCATTTTGGGGTCACAATGGGTAAGGGTCAAGCTAATTGAATCTAAAAATCGAATCAAACGATTAATCCTTAACCGGAAACGTGAAAATCCCATGCACAAACAGAACACTTAATAGTTTACCAAATAGTGAGCTTAAACATTTAATCTTTAATAGTAATGCATTAACGGGACCAATTTTTTAATATAGCAGCATAAAAATAAGTTTGGAATGTCGGAGAGAGAAAATATTAAGGGCAGATATGTATACGCAAACATCTCACTGATGTTCGTTTCCGGTTAAGGGTTAAGACAAAATTTTGTATTATACCGTTTTTGGCCACGAGAAGACCTTTGGGCTAAGTCTCAAGTCCGAGAAAATTCGATTAGTGGGTCACTGTGGGTCAAGCTAATTGTATCTAAAACACGACTCAACCGATTTTGACAAAATTTTGTACTATACCGTTTCTGGGCAGGAGCAGACCATTGGGCAAATCACATGTTCGAGAAAATTCGATTAGTGGGTCATTTTAGGTCACAATGGGTTAGGGTCAAGCTAATTGAATCTAAAAAAATGCTCAAAACATTTTGACCAAATTTTGCAGTATACCGTTTCTGGACATGTGTTAACCATTGGGTCCCATGTTCGGGAAAATTCGATTAGTGGGTCATTTTGGGGTCACTGTGGGGCAAGCTAATTGCATCTAAAAAACGAATCAAACTATTTTGAAAAAAATGATAATCTATCATTTCCGGGCACGAGAATGCCAATGGGTTAGGTCGCATGTTCAAGAAAATTCGATGAGTGGATCATTTTGGGTCACAATAGGTCAGGGTCAAGCTAATTGAATCTAAAAAAGGCTCAAAACATTTTCACAAAATTTTGTAATATACCGTTTCTGGGCATTAGATGACCATTGGGTTAAGTCAAATGTTCGAGAAAATTCGATTTGGGGGCTGTTCAAATATTACGTAAGCATGTTTTTGACAATTTTTGACCCCCCCTCCCCCCTTGTCAGCAAAAATAAGCAAATCGCAAACCCCCCCTTAATAATTACGTAAGAAAATTGCAACCCTCCACCCCTCCACTTAAAAAAAATTAGGATACAATGCAAATAAAAAAAAAAAAAAAACTCTACTCGACTTAAAAAAATAATAATAAATGCTTGTTTTATTTCCTTACAATTCTATTTAAGAAAATTTCTTAGATCACAATTTGAAAAGAACTTAGCCATTTGAAAAATTTAAATTTGAACATGCCCATATCTTTTCCGATGCTGACCACGGCTGCTCAAGCCATTTTTCCATATCTGTTATGACATTGGTTTCCAGTTTTACTTGATTATCTTCATCGCTTTCTTTTCGGATGCAATCAACTTCATCTTCCTTGATACACTCGACATCTTCTGTATCTTTCACGAATTTTACGAAGCACATGAGTTCATTTGCTCGACGAGCAGCAATTTTCAATGGTCGTATAAGGCAGGCCTTCTCGCTTTTTTCAGTGTGCTGAATTTTTTTGTGTCTGTTTGCTGATTTTTGAGATGCATGATATTGGCCACAACTTCCACAAGTTCTTGGGGATAATTGCAATTTTATGGAAGGGCAAAAACAATCATACAGCATCTTTAAAAGTCCCTTTGCTGTAATATTGAGATTTAAGGCCAGACGGAGACTTAAATCTATAAATTCCTCCTCCTCACTTGTAATGATGTCATTTGACGATTGTATCATTTTAATTGGAGGAGGAATAAATCGTCCTTTTAATATACGAAATAATCCACTACGTGCAGGAGAGCAACAATTCTTTTCTTCGCATTTTATAATTTGCAGCAAGTATGGATTTTCTTGTAAGTGCTTCGAATACCAATAAAAGTCATAACCAAGAGAGTCTGGCTCGCCTGAATCAACATATGTCGCAGTAACAGGATAACCGCCAATGTTTAATGAGTTCCAGATATCTGCGAGAGTTTTACCAGCATATGCAAAGTTATTTTGCTCTATTTTTTCATCAATAGTGCTACCGTTCTCATCGAGATGGGAACCATAATGGTCATAAGGGTGTATAAGACCAGACAGTTTGCGACTGAGTGGTGCCATTCGCCTTTCTACTCAGTTATATGCACTTCTTCCAGGAGCATTGCACGCAATGAAATTTCCATCCAAATCATGCTTTTTGAAATGGTTAATATTAAACGATATAACTTTCTGGTAGCGGGGATTCTCGTCTGGAGCTCCATCAACCGTAACTATGATTACAGGTTTGATGAAACCCTCTTCTGTTTTCACAAATTTTTCAAAGTCTTTGAGTATTAATAGAGTTTCAAAATCCTGAACATGAGTATTTGCTGTGGAAGAACTGTGTTTCCCACTTCTTACGTTGGACCAGAAAAACCTATGGCTTTACTTTGACCTGCCATGCCAGGAGCAATCACAATGCCAGAATAAATAGATGGGATAAGTTTGTGGCGTTCAGCGATGACCCACTCGTGGTCGGGTAAGGATACACGATACTCCATATGCATCAGTATCGGGGACTGTTTATTGGCTGCTGTAATTCCCAAAGGTACACGCACTATGTCATCCCGTGAAAGAAGAAACACTTGCATGGGTCCAAGAATTGAAGCTAAAGTTTCTAAATAGCGGATGGATGTTACTGCGAATTGGTTATCAATGTGAGATCGGTAATAATCAGTCTGAACCCAAGAAAGTTTTATCGGCACTGTAGTGACATGTCTTCGACCCTCGATGGTTGAGGAATTTTTTTTGAAGCAACCGAAGATATGTTCCACTCATGCTTATTGCAAAAACCAACCTTTTTCAGTTCTACAGTCAAGTTATCGAGAGTTTTGACACTTCGTATTGACTCGCTTCTTCTTTTTGCATCTGCAGCGCTTCCAATAATAGCTATGTCTGTTATTGCCTTAAGCAATAATGGTAAATCTACATTTAAACTTGGTCTTCCTAATGAATCCCTCAAAGCTATTTTTTTTTTTTTTTAATGTCTGGATTATCATGGCAGATTTCTTCAAGCTTTGTCCGTTTGGTGGTTCGATGTTTTCTTTGGTATTCATAATTTTGTCGTTTCCTTTTTAAGGATTGTTTTTCTTTTTTTAGATCACTGGAAACCTTATTTATCTGTTTTTGAATTTGAGATACACTGGTTTCAATTCAAATGGATTGCATTTCATTTTTAGTAAGGTACAAAATTTGAAAACAGTTAGAAGATTATCTGCTACAAAACTTACGTATTTTTTAATTTTTTCCCCCCTGGATACATTAATTTTCGAGTTATTGGAAAAGAAAAAATAAGGTTTAGCTTGGCTACGCCATATTTAAAAAGTAATAACTCATTTTTTGACATTTCTTTGGTCTTTATTTATTCCCATTCTGACCATGTTTCGCCAAGCATACACGGTCATTTTATCTTATCTAACTTTTTTCCAATTTTTACAAGTAATAATGTAAATTAAAAGTTATGATAAAATATATTTAAAATTTTAAGAATAAATTGATTATAATTACCTTTATAAAATAATCAAGAAAGACTGATTTCTTTTTGGTTGCCTTACGCAGTTCGTCCTCAATTATTTTTAGCACTAATACCTCTAACTCTTTGTCAGTTTTAGAAGACTTTTTGTACTGCCGCCACACATCATTAGTTTTACATTGGATATCCTTCAAAGGTTTATCTGATGCAGATTTTTGAAACTTTCAAAAAGTTTTTTACACAAGATTTCTCGAAATGAAGACATATTTCTGATTTATTTATTTTAAACACCACTACACTACAGTACTGAGAGGTTTTCAAAACTCAAGAGACACCAGACAGTAGAGCAGTCGGTCATTATGGTTATGGGGTTCAACCACTTGACAGAGTAGGGGTGGAAACAAAAAAGATGGAATTTTACTTACGTTTTGGAAGCTTTCCCGGAAGACTCATATTGTCACAATACAACATATCGCATCCGTCTATTAAATTCTATTCTATTCTATTCTCACAATTGGAAATAGTAGTAAGTTCTCAGAGATAATAAGCCCTCATGCACAGGGCTTAATTTGCACCGGAGCCGACTGGATCTCAGCTCCGGTACTTCTCCGTTCTTAGTAAATATTTAAATATTGGTCAGAATTCAGCGGAGCTCATAAATACAGGGCTCTGGAGCCCAGTGTAGCAACGCTTCCGAAAAAACGAAGCCTAAATTACCCTTTCATTCCTTCCCATCTCCAAGTTTTGCATTCTTTTTTACCAAAACAATTATATGTGACGTAATGTGTAGCTCACGTAGGAGATGGAGATGAAACGGATTCAATTTTTATATCAGTTTGTGGTCTTGGCTAGAAAGCAGTCGAGCAGAGTTTCCCCTTTTTCTATAAAAACATCGAATCTTTCCAATAACGGTGTTAAATTTTTAATTTAATCTGATTTTCAGGGGCTCACCACAAAAGATCGTTATACGAAAGGAATCGATTGTAGTTTAAGATATGCACCTTTTATAGGAAATTGAAAAACGTTGTTCCATTCTTCAGCATATAAATATAAATCTCTGTAAATTTGGTTCATTTTTTCATAAAAATGCATAGCTGCGAACAATTCCTTTTTGGTGTTAACACTATTTCCGAATCATAATCCTTACCACATTTAATCGCAGAATTCTGCAATTAACAACATTAAAATTAGGCAAAGAATTCTATTCGGAAGGAGTGATAGCTAAAAAGTGGAATAGTTCACAACTAAGTATATGCTGATAGATACATTTAAATATTTTATTTTTCTATAGAAAAAAATACTTTACATTTTGGCAAATAATGCATGAAATATAAATATGCAGATTGCAGTAGCAGGAGGGGAGGGCGACGGTATGGCTGTTAGTACCGGTACCGCAGAATAGTAGGGTGCGGCTCCGGTACTTTTTTTGTTAGAAATTAAGCCCTGCTCATGCATCAAACATGAACAGTCACCTCTAGATAAAAGAGATTGTTTATGTTTTCCTTGTGCGGTCAAAATAGCTGACATCAGAACTTCAAGTTAAGTATTCTTTTGCTATTTCTTTTTTTCAATTTGAAATTTTTAATAGTTTTTTTTTTACAAGTTAAGAGATTTTGAAAATGTCTTACGTAAGCATCATTGAAACTCCCCCTCCCCCCTTGTCAGCAAAAATAAGCAAATCGCTAACCCCCTCCCCCCCCTTAGGTGCTTACGTAATATTTGAACGGCCCCTTGTGGCCCATTTTGGGGTCGCAATGGGTAAGGGTCAAGCTAATTGAATCTAAAAAAATGCTCACAATATTTTGACCAAATTTTATAATACACCGTTTCTGGGTATAAGATAACCATTGGGCTAAGTTCCATGCTCGGGAAAATTCGATTAATGGGTCATTTTTGGGTCACTGTGAGTCAAGCTAATTGTATCTAAAAAACGAATCAAACGATCTTGACAAAATTTTGCATTATACCGTTTCCGGGCATGAGAAGACCATTGGGCTAAGTCACAAGTTCGAGAAAATTGGATTAGTGGGTCATTTTTGGGTCACTGTGGGTCAAGCTAATTGTATATAAAAAAAGACTCAACCGATATTGACAAAATTTTGTATTATACCGTTTCTGGCAGTATTGAATTCAGGGGGTGTCCCGGGGGGGGGACATTCCCCTCAGAGCAATGAGATGTTTCCCCCCCGGAAGATTGAAGATTTTGTGTTTTCAATGGTAAAAAAAAGCAACCCCCCCCCCGGAACTCTATAATGTCCCCCTGGGAGCCGCAGAAATCCCTCCCGGAGAAAATTGTCTGAATTCAACACTGGTTTCTGGGCATGAGCAGACCTTTGGGGTAAGTCACCAGTTCGAGAAAATTCGGTTAGTGGGTCATTTTTGGGTCACTGTGGGTCAAGGTAATTTTATCTAGAAAACGGTTCAATCGATTTTGAGTAAATTTTGTATCCAACCGTTTTCGGGTACGAGAAGACTTTTGGGCTAGGTCACATGATCGAGAAGTTTCAATTAATGGGTCACTTTTGTGTTACTGCGGGTCATGCTAATTTCATCTAAAAAACGGCTCGAACGATTTTTACTGTACTCTATATTCTACAGTTTTGGATTACGAGACGACCATTTAGTTAAGTCACATGTTCGAGAAAATTTGATGGGTCATTTTTGGGTCACTGTGGGTCAATCTAATTTTACCTAGAAAACTATTCCAACGATTTTGACTAAATTTTGTATTCTACTGTTGTCGGGCTCGAGAAGCCCATTGGACTAGGTCACATGTTCAAGAAAATTCGATTAGTGGGTAATTTTGGGTCACAATGGGTCAGGGTCAAGCTAATTGTATCTAAAAAACAATTCAAAATATTTTGACAAAACTTTGCAGTATACCGTTTCCGAGCATAATATCATGGGGCTAGGTCGTATGCTCAAGAAAATTCAATCAGTGGGTCGTTTTGGGTCCTAATGGATCAGAATCAAGCTAGCAGTATCTAAGAAACGGCTCAAACGATTTTGACAAAACTTTGTATTATATTGTTTCTGGGCACGAGAAAACCATTGGGTTAGGTTGCATGCTCAAGAAAATTCTATTAATGGGTCAGAATGGGTCAGGGTCGAGCTAACTGTATCTCAAAAAGGTTCAAACGATTTTGACAATTTTTTTTTATTATATCGTTTACCAATACGTGAAGACCATTGGAATAGGTCACATGTTCGATAAATTTGGATTAGTGGGTCATTTTTGGATCAACGTTGATCAAGTTAATTTTATCTAGAAAATAACGATTTTCACTAAATTTTGTATTCCATCGTTTTCAGACTCGAGAAGAGCATTGGGTTAGGTCGCATGTTCGAAAAAAATCGATTAGTGGGTCATTTTGGGTCTCT
Organism: Maratus speciosus; assembly: GCA_963932465.1. NCBI lineage: Eukaryota > Metazoa > Arthropoda > Arachnida > Araneae > Salticidae > Maratus > Maratus speciosus. Next base: position 328,157 of record CAWVRF010000135.1, on the reverse strand, counting down.
ATGGCTCAGGGTCAAGCTAATTATAACTAAAACAGCAATAATGATTCAGTGGGAATAATATATCGAGATGAAATCACAGCTAATATTGACAGAGCTTAGATCAGTCATTCCTGCTAGTTTTTCATTTATTGTTGCACTAATTAGACCAGTTATGGCCGTTGTTAGTTTGTTTATTTTTGTTGTTGTTGGGTGGGGGGGGGGGGGGTGGATACTCTACAATTCGTATTTCAAGAAAGTTTTTTTTTTCCTAAAATGAATTTTTTTATTTACTGAAATCAATCGGGATAACTGAAGTTTTACTGTACGTATTTTATAAAATTTGAAGCACGGTTATTCCAATGCAAGAGAATTGAGCTATAGCGCTTGTTTTTCTATGAATATGATGCGCTACTAGGCTTCCCACTCAGTCCTTTTTTATTAATGCTACCTTCTTTTTCAAGAAAAATCGTTTTAAATTTTTCTTACAAATTTTGTAGACACCTACCCTGAACCTAATTTTTGTACCACAAATTTTGTAAAAACGTATCTTGAAAAATTTTCCTTCAGAAATACTGGTATTTAAAAAGAGGACCAATGGGAGACCTAGATACATGATTGGTTATAAATGATTACTACTTGATGATCATATTACAGTAATACCTCGAATAACGAATACCACTGCCAATGAATTTTTTAGATTACGAAGGTCGTTTTAATTGTATTTCAGATTCTGCTAAACGTATGTTTTTATGAATGGGTGTTCTAACATAACCCAGCCGGGTTGAATTTTAATGGGATGGGAAATAATATTTTGACTAATAAAGATTTCCGCTACTAGACCGGGAGGCGCCTGCACAAACCATCACCTCATCGAGTTGATGGCTGAAATTCTAGGATTAGTTAAAACTCGATTCGCATATCAAAATGCAACTGGTCTGCCAAGCCATATCTTGGTGGAAAACACCTGCAAAGCCGATTTTAATGGTTGACTAGTAGGTTTACCATTGTGTTTTCCTGCTCCCTGTCCGCCATGTTTTCATATCTTTGGGTGCAGGAAAAACATTGATAAACGTACCAATCAACCACTAAAATAAGGTCTGCAGTTCGTTTCACCCAAGATACGACTTGGCAAACTAGCTGCATTTTAATAATCGAGTTATGTATAATCCTGAAATTTCAGCCATCAATTCGATGAGGTGATAGTCTGTGCAGCGGCCCTTCGCTCTGTATATATATTATTATTATTATTATTAGAGGCCATTTTTAAAAGTTAAACATGCTAAACAAAAATTTTTGTTGAAATTTCTGTTAGTAATAATCTAAAATTAATTAGTCCAAACAGTCGGTCGATATTAACATATTGCGACCAGCAAGAAGGAAATCATTGATGGCAAGCAGGAAAACTGAACTCTCTGCTAACAGGCATTATCAAAGCGAAATACAAGTAAAGATCACGGACGTTTGGGGGGGAGAGGGCTGATGTCGATCTCTAGAAAAACCCTTTTTTACTTTTTCAATTTTTTTTTTTTTATGACGACACTTTCACATCTTGAACCGGTTTCGAAAGGTGAAAGTATTCTTATTAACCCTTTCAGGACCGGCATCTTTTTCACAGATTTTATTCGTTTGTCACCACTTTTTGTTAATTATTCGCCAAATGTCGTAATTAAATAAAATCAATTTTACTTTCATTTTTTACTGGGATCAAACTCAAGCGTTTTAAACACTTTTTGAGGGTGCATATATGCACCCACGGTCCCGAACGGGTTAAAAAAAAACTGCCAAGAAAATCCAAAAAGTAAAAACTAGCTTTCGTACAGATTGACCTCAGCTATCTAATGCAAAAGAATAAATAAATAAATAAAATAAAATCTGGTCTGTCAAGTCATATCTTGGTGGAAAATACCTGCAAACTCACTTTTAGTGGCTGACTGGTAAGTTTACCATTGTGTTCTCCTGCTCCCAGTCCTCCATGTTTTCGTACCTTTCGGTGCTGGAAAAAACCTTGATAAATCTACTGATCAAACACTAAAATTGGGTCTGATGGTGGCTTCCACCAAGATATGACTTGACAGATCAGTTGCATTTTAATATGCTATTCAAGTTCTGTTTAATCCAGGTATTTCAGCCGCCAACTCGATGAAGGGATGGTTTGTGCAGCATCTTCCGGTCTATAACGAATGCTGTTCCGGAACTGCATATGTCAGGGCCCGATAAGCCTCGGAAGTTATGGAAAGAGCACTGTGTCATTTCGGTTTGCCCTTTCATTCCTGAAAATCTCAATTCGACATAGCCGGAAACTCACCAATGCTACAAATATTATGCCAAAGAGTGGCTCAGTTTAGTTCATGTATGTTTCATTAAACAACTTATTTTCATGTTCCCTTTAATATAAATACACAAAAACAGATACAACGAAGAAAAAATAATGCAAAAATGATTTTGCATGGTATTAGCATAAAATATAAGTTGGATAAAAAAGGTTGAATTCAGCATGTATGCACAACATAAAATATCAATAATTTTGAAATACTTCTTTCAATTTTGGCAATAGTTTAAATGATTAATATTTTATGTTGCTTATTTAAGCCAAGTTCAATAATATACAAATTCCACACGTAAAATAAACATACTATCTAAAATAATGAATAAACTGAATAATTGTGATCATGCTGTTGAAACTGATCTATTACATAAAAAATTAATTTCTTATGAAAGGTATTTTTATGAAACACTTAAATATATATATATAATTTTCTTTGTTTCTATAACATCTTATTACTAAGCTGCATGTCATAAAACTTTTTTGTGATTATTGCTATTGTTATAACAAAGGATTTTGAAATCTGGCCATGGACATAATAACCAATTTGCATTTTAAATCAATGGTTTGCTAATTTTGTAAGGGCTTTCTTTCATCCATTTTATTATTATTAGTTTGAGTTTAGAGGTATGTTACTATTCATTTTTCTTCAATTATTTTGGTCGTGGTCGTTCGGGTGCAGAGAGAATAAATTATTCAGCTTTTAGCTTTATTCTCTACAGAAAACGACTGCCTTGCTTATATATGTGAATTCTGTACCCTTGATAAAATAATTCAATATATATGCATTTTATTTATTTATCTTTATCTGTATCCATTTTTTTTCTTTTTTTCTTTCATTTTAATCCTCATGGGATAGTACATGGGACTATACTTTTTACATAACATCTGGTTAATGTGGTGTTTGTGTTTTCATATTATTGGTTATTTCCATTATCTTTCAATGGTATTATTGTACAGAAAGTTTAATACACACACACACACACACACATATATATATATATAATTTTAATTAATAAAATATGTCATGGCAGCTATCGTTTAGATACATCTAAAAATAGCCCAAATTTTGGCATAATTTGTAATTTATAATTAATAAATACATTATATTACTGCTGCATATGCGCATAATTTGATGTATTTCTTTATTTCTTTAACATCTTTATACCATGCTGCACTTCAATAACGTTTTGTGATTTTTACGATTTTTATAACATTTGATCTTTTTGGCCATTGACATTATGTCTTCAATAACTTACTGATTGGAATCTGGATTTTTAAATCACTTGGCTAGTCTATTTTGAAAGGACTCTTTTAGTTAAAATTTTAAATAGTTGACTATTTTATATCTAGAGGTATGACTTGTTTTTATTTTAGTTAGATTTGTTGTAGGGACTAATTACTTTCTATGTAAATATTGTACATATATTATATTTGTTTAATCAAGAACATATATTTAAAATATAGTTGTGTTTATATTTTTTTCATTAACCAAGAAAATTAAAATATTAAATTATTTTTTCAAAATTATTATAACCTCCATTATTATTATTATTTTCTTTTTTATTCACATACTATTTGTCTTTATTTATATATGCTCAAAATTCTTATTATGGTAAGCTTTAGTAAATTATTAGCGAATGGCAATTTAGGCCTTAATAATAATATTAGGTCTAATGCTCGGTACAAGGAAATTGATAGGGATTTCTTTGGATCGACAAACAGTTACCTATCATATTGTCCCACTATTGATCTTAAATTTAAAAAATGTTCATCCCCTAGGTGTTTAACTTGCTCACATGCAAATGCGCAACAAATTGACCAAAGATCTAGTTCTAAATATAGTGTATCTTTTTGCAAAGCTTACAATATTATATATTCAATTGACTGCAATATATATTAGTTGGAATATATTGGTCAAATCTGTAATCCTCTTCACATTCGAATCAATCAACATAGGCAAGATATTCTTTAAAATATTTCCAGAAATGTCGAACATTTACCTTTTCAACATCACGACTTTCAAAATATTACAATTAAAATATTAAGTATGCACAAAAATCTTAATGATAAATTACTGTATGAATCTATTTATATCAAATCTCGTAATTCTTTATATCCCTATGGTCTTAATTCAAAAATATTTAATCATACAAACCTTGTTTATACTAACACTAATAAGCTTGAACATTATTGCAGTACTTCTGCTAATTTAAATCATCCAGCTTTCAATAAACTACACATACAAAACGGGGTAAACAATGTTCTAATGAACAGTATATTTCTAGGAATTACATAAAATAGACTTCAGCAAATCTGGAAAATTAATTCATTACTTCCTTCAATTGGATCGTGATTAGAAAACACATTTTTTCAATAAAAAGAAAAATCTTAACATGCTGTATTATAAAGTTTTTTTTTATCATTAAATTTATCTTCACATTTCAGTGATGTCTTTTTTTATCTTTTATATTTTAGAATTAATCTTCTTAATGTTAAAATTTCAAATAATACTTATAAAAAAACTAACAATACTCAACCAATAATTTCACTTTCTAATAATGTACTCAATAAAATTAATTTACATAATTTAATCAACAATAAAAGTAATAATTTTCCAATAAAAAATTTTCCAATTCATAAATCATATAGATACAACGTTACATTAGGTCGAAGGTTTTTCAAATACAATGAATTTGCTAAATTTTTTACATCTAATGATAACCCTCCATACTTATGTGATGATCCTAGTTATAGTAAATATGTAAACAAATTCCATGGCCACATTATTACAGGGGATATTAATATTGTAGATAATGTTTTTTTTACGCAATTTCATGTCATACGGGACTAAATTTTGTATTCCATCGTGTTATAAAGATAATTCAATTTTAAAACAATTTAATTTAGACCTTGAACCGTTTATTTATATAATTTCGGTTGACTATAATAAACCTCTAGTATTTTTCAATGAAGGGAAATTAAATGTTTTAAGTAAATTAAATCATGAACTTTACAGATCTTTAGACAATTATAATTTTAATATTAAACAGTTAAATAGTGAAATAAAAGATTTAGAAAAATTTACAAAACAAATTTATTATAACATATGCTGATAAATCACAGGGGCGCCATTTGAGGCGGGCTGGGGGGGCAATAGCCCCCCCCCCCCCAAGGAATTTGATGTTTCAGAAAATTTATCAACCATCAAATGCAGGGATGCACCGAATAGTGATTTTGGCTGAATACCGAATGCCGAATAGTTGGCCTGCAGATAAACCGAATACCGAATATTCGTCCAGCCTAACTGTAAGGCTGAATACCGAATATTAGGCCATCCGAATACTATCTATTCGGCCGAATACCGAATATTCGGCTGGCCAAATACTTTTATATCTCAGGTTTAAAGTTAAAAAGTTAAATTTTAAACAATGTTTATAATACTTAGCACAGATACTTCCATTTTGAGAAACAAGACTTTTTTTATAAAGGTAAATTTTGTATTAAAAAAAGTATTTTTTGAGTTATTATTTAAGAAGAGGATGGTTTAAAAATTTTTTACATAACAAAATTTAAATTCTATGACTTCAATTAATTAAAAAAAAATGAAAAGAATTCTCTCATATTGAACAAGAAGCAACATATCATTCCACTTCTTTCATCAAAAATGAAAGGTGTACAAGCCGTAGCAAAATTTTCGTTTATAACTGTATAAAAATGAAGATATTTTAGCGAAATTTGCATCACATTAATTTGCTTGTATAGAATGTGATGATATCCTTGGAAGATTCTGGATTTTGGCCAGTGGTACATTGTAAGTATTGTTAGCTGCATTCTTAATAAAATAATGTCTAGCTCAATGCTGTTTAGATATGAATGATTGCTATTTCCAGCACTTCTCGTCATGTTATCATATTTCACAGAAATTAAAGTAACTCTGTTGACAACATAGTTACAATACAATACCTTCATTATTGTTAAAGTAACAAAAGAAAATTAAAGTTTGACTTGCGGATACACTGTATTTCTGACTGAATAAGTGAATTGCGACCCTTATTTACGGGGCAAAAAATTGCCTGTTTTGATGCTTATTATTACACCTGAAATTTTCTTCCATTTTGTTTAAAAAACACCCTGTTTGCGAAAAAGCAAGAAACGGATTATTTACCAGACTCAGTATATTACTCAGTAACTTGCATTTCCACATTTATTAAAAAGATTCTAATTATTCTGAATAACTTTATTAATTGACAGTTAAAAGTAGAAGTTGTGTAACGTTTAAAAAAATATTTTTAAGCATTATTATTGTTGTTAAGCATTCTCAAACCGAATATTTTGATATTCGGCTTAACCGAATATTCGGTAGTTTGAAAGTACGAATATTGAATAGATACCGAATATTCGGTGCATCCCTAACCAAATGTCAGACTCAAACAAATATTAGAAAATTGCTCAAACTCTAAAATGACTTATCAGATTTTATTGCAATAAAAACTTATGCATTAAATTAATGCTTATGCATAGAAATTAATAATTATAAAAAAAAATTTCCTAAACCCTTACTATTCGAACTCCCTCAAGGTGAGACATATATCTTTAATGAGTACTTGGTTAATTTTAAAAATACATGTGAGAATTTTTTTTTTATCAGTTGCTTCTCAGCTGTGTGCAAACTGATCTTGGGAAAACTCGTCAAAATCATTCACACAACAATCACAATGATTTTCTTCTAGCCAATTCTCGAATAACCGCAAAGAAAATAATAACATTTAAATTCCACTGATGACGGTCTTGTGATGACTGTAAACGTTCTGGGTTTTTGTAATGTATTTTAAATAATTTTAAATTATATGTATGCACATCAAAGTAATTCTTGTGCATTTTTTTGTGCTTTTTATATGAATATTAATTATAAATTTTACCTTTTCTGTAGAAGAATGAAGATATATACATAGTATTCATTAATGCTCAAATATGTAGTTTTTTTTATCTGAAAAATAATCAGAATTTCTTTGAAAAATCGAATTAATATGAAACTATCTCATAATAGTGAAAACTCAATCCGAAAAAAATTAACGCTTTACCTTCACTTGCAGGAAATCATTAATGAAAATTTTCTTATACTTACAGATCACAAAATTTGCAAATTTCGTGACCTATTCATGATGTTTGTTGGCTGATTATCTCATGACTGATTGAATTTAATGATTTTTTTTCGCCTGACGAAATTCGTCTGACGAAATTTGCGATTTTTTCTGCGATCAATTCATGGAATTCACGATTTTTTCCTGAAAGCGTTATACGAAATGGATTTTTTTCACTCGAGCACTTGCCAAAATTCACAATATTTTTCCGCGACCAATTGTTGAAATTCGATATTTGTTTTCGTGATTTTTTTGACAAAATTCACGATTCCTTATCACTATCATTTATTGAAATTCGTGATTTTGTTTCTGTCACCGACTAATAACATTTGTGATTTTTTTGCGCGAGAGTTAGACAAAATTTTAGACCTTATTACGCGATCATTTGACGAATTTCTCTTCGATTTTATTGCGCAAAATTGATTGCGCAAAATTCCGTTGATAGACAGCCTGATAAAGGGAGATCAAGAGCAACAACTGCATCCGAAGACCGTTTTTTTTTTTTTTTTTTTTTTTTTTTTATCTTGTCATTGTGGCTCGAAGAAACCGCGAAGCGACTGCAAGAGATTTGGTTTCAGACCTCCAGGCTGCCACAAGAACTCGAATTAGCCGTTCTACTGCTGCACGAAGGCTTAACAAGGATAGACAGTATGCGGGAAAGCCAAAAGTTTGTGCCTCACACACTCCAGCTCTCCAAGGGGCCCGTTTAAACTGTTGCTATCGTCATGTTCAATGGAGCCAAGAAGACTGGACTCGAACGGCATATTTCACGGACAAGGGAAGGGCAAATTGCGTCTTCCTTCACCTCTTCAGATCAAAACACGTCTAAAATCAATGTTCAGACTATATCTGGACTCGTCATTAAGCAGTACTTGAGCCCAGTCTTCTTGCCTCCATTGAACTCGACGAGGGCAACAGTTTAAACGGGTGCCTTGGGAAGCTGAAGTAAGTGGGACACAAACTTTTGGTTTTCTTGCATACAGTTCATCCTCATTAAGCTTTCGCGCAGCAATAGAACGTCTAATTCGAGTTCTTGTGGTATCCTGAAGGTCTAAAACCAAATCTCTTGTAGTCGCTTCGCGGTTTCTTCGAGCCACAGTGACAAAAAACGGTCTTCGGATGTAGTTTTTGCTCTTGGTCTCCCTTGACCAGGCTGTCTATCAACGGATCCAGTACTTAAAAAGTGGCTCGAAGCTCTTGATATGACACTTCGAGGGATATTCAAATCTTGGGCGACCTCCATTTGTTTTTTTACCTTCTTCGATTCTACCAATTATTCGCCACTTTTGACTTTAACTTAAGTGAAGCCTTTGAACCTTAGCCTTATAACCAGGGGCGTAGCTACAGATATTTTTTCGGGGGGGGGGGGGGGGAGAATTCGAAAATTTCCCAACTTGAAATAAATTCTTCCAGCTTTCAACTAAAGTGTGTATAATACATGTACCACAATGTGTATAATAATGATAATGAAAATTATGCATAAAAAATTCCTTTCCAAAGAAAAATTTTGAAACTGAAAACATAAAAATTCTAATTATTGGCTTGTTTAATAAAAAACAAACATGCAGGTCCAGAACACGATTTGACTGTTTTTAGAAAATGCCTGACTGTGTGTATGTGACACAAATTTTGTGGTTGCTCTATCTCAAGAACTAATATGCGGAATTTAATAAAACTTTTGATTCAGTTATATCTTGACAAGAATTAATGCTGATAAGTTTTTGGTGTAAATCGCCCGAAAAGTGGCGCTGCTAAGCTGCATTTTTCACGATTTACATGATTTTAGCGATAGTTATCGCTCAAAAACTGTTGCGCGGAATTTGATCAAACTTCATATTCTGTTAAACCTTGACATAATTTGGTGCTTATTAGGATTTTGTGTATATTATATAATAGGTGGCACTGCTGTGCAGTATTTTTCACGATTTTCGCGTTAGCTATATCTGAAAAACTAATGCACGAATTTAGTCAAACTTCATATTCGGTTGCACTTCCTTATTGGGCTTGGGTGTTTACTGTCCAAAGGTTTTGCTTTTTGTTCTTTGGGTTTGGAATTTTGGTTGCATCTAACAGGGTGTGTGCCGAAATTCAATGATTTGTTTGAAAAATGCGAGGCTTCTATCTCCTTTTTAAATGAACACAATTAAGCGAATCTATACCTTTAGAATTCATTATTATGGGCATAGAATTATTATTTAATTTTAGCATTGTGGTTGCAAATTTTGAGGTATTAACATATATGGGATAGAATAAAGTTTTGGGATTGGCACATTTGAATTGTTTTCATTTAACATTAATTCTTCTTGTCTTCAAAGAAGCCAACCTGATGATAACATCATCCAGTTTAATAAAATCTACTATTTGACTTTCACATTTTAAAAGCATTAGGCTGTCAAGCATGTCATCCCTCATTGTAGTTTGTAATATATATATTTTTTAATTTTTATTTGACTAAAGATTCTTTCATTAGATGCAACGCCATAAAGATAAGCTTCTGTGAATGTTAAGATATGAGTATATAGTTTGCCGGCATGACCGAAATAGTCTTTGAATTTCATGGCATGAGTAAAAGGTTTGTTTAAAGCTGCTATCAGATTTACCAACTTTTCGAGCAATTTTTGAGCCAACTCTTGATTTCCTACAACTTTTCGTGAAATATTGTCTCAACACGCAGTGTGATACACTCTCAGAAATGAATACTCAGATTTCACGAAATTTTCTTTGTTTTTGACGAAATAGTTTCCTGGAAAATGCTCCGAGCGAACATTTCGTCAAATTGATGAAATTAGTTTCTTCACTTGCTTGACGATATAAATTTCGTCAATAGTTTCGTCAAAAGAGGGCTGGTGGCGCCATCTCTCAATCAGTTTGGAAGCTCCAGTAATTGACACGGGGAAAGAAAAAAATTACCTCTCTCTTTCCCCGGCGCGATTCGAACTCACGACCTTTCGTATGGGAGGTCGCTGTTCTGCCAACCTGGCTGCTGGGGACTTGGAAGTATCTGCTTTTAGACTGGTATAATGAATTCTACTTCGTGTTTTATTATTATAACGTAGATAGCAATTTTATCGGGCTGCTATATTTTCTGAAAGTTTTAAGGAAAGCTAATTTATTTTTATGGTTTTCTCGTATCAATGAATAATTATAATATGGCTTGATTAAATAATTTACAACTGAAATTTTCTTTGATCAATGGATGATTAGAATATGGTCTGGTTAATTTGTTGCTCACAAATAATGAATTGTGAAGTGCATATTGCGTGAGATTTTATCACTTTGAGTAGGAGGATAAGATTTTAACACTTTACTGTTTATAAAGAGTAGAGGGATCAATTATGTTTATTTTTAATTTGATTGAAAACATAATATATTTCTTAAAAAAAAAAAAAAAAGATATCCTAGAAGTTTGAAATTTTATTGACCTAATTTTCTTATTGAATGGTTTTGAAAAACACAGGAAATTTATTCTTTTCGAATTAAAACATAACGAACGACAACATATAAATAAAATAATAATAATATTAATAAGCATTCCTAAAAATTCTAACAACTAAAAAAATAACTAATGAAGAAACAATAACTACCTATATTTCAGTATTTTCTGAAAAGCACTAAGTGCTGTTTTAAAATAAATTATTACAGGACTAACATAAACAAGAAAATATCTGTTTGCTAAAATCGTAGGATTTGAGGAGGATTTGAGGAAATGTTTCCTTAAAATGCATTGAGTCTGACCGTGATTGAGGCAAAACTTTCGTCAAATATTTGAGGGTTTACGTTTCGTTAAAAGTCCCGTGATGTTAATAGGAAATGATCGTCAAAAACGACGAAATACAGCTCGAGGATTTCTGAATCGTCAAAAGGGAGAGTTTTATTTCTGAGAGTGTAGCAAACAGCAATATCCCCAACTTTTTATCCACAGCTCTAAAAAAGTATGCGCTAGCCGCGCCTTTCCCCCCAACTTTCAACATTTCAGCCAATCAGAGATAAGCGATTGATACGAATAGGCGATAAATATTAACGACTGGTACTAGTAGTACTGGTTTTCCTCCAACTTGAGCAACGACAACCTTTTTCTCCCTTTGAACGGGAAAAAGTTGGGTTTAAAATCGGCTGAAAAGTTGGTGAATCGGATAGCAGCTAGTCAGTAAGGATTTGGTTTATTTCTATTTGACTCTGCAAGTCATGTACATCCGTTTCTCATATACAGGTGGAAACATTATTAACTTTTCTAAGTTAGTGATACTCAAATTTACCTTGCACAATTGAAATTTAAATGTGAAATGTATTGGTGCAATATTCTCCTGATATAAGGAACATTGTCATTTAAGCTCATTACTAAATTGCCGAAATTTTCTTGTATTTCTTATAATTATTTCCTGTACAACTTATGTGTATCAATGTTCATTGCTGTGCTATTATTTTTATCTATTCTCTTTGGTGAAACCGTTTTCCTACCGCGCTTTCGGAAGTCAGCTTCTTCAGTCATATCCTAATATTCATAATTATTTGTGAACTTGTCTATAAAGAAAACTTTATTTCTTCAAAATTTTATTCAAGTGCAACGTGTCAGCGTTACCGTGCATGTCGATTTTTTCTTCAGATGAATGACAGCTTTCATAATCATATTTCTTTCCAAATTCAAATCGTCCTTTTTAGGTGCGTTCGTAATTATATAAATACGTAGCACCTATAGTCGTCGTTCAGTCCGTCCGTCCGTCCGTCTGTCCGTCCGTCTGTCCGCATGTAACAGAGCAAAAACTACCCAACCGAATGGTCTGAAATTTCAAATATATGATTGTTGCAAAATTTTGTCGAGCCATTTCAAATTTTATGAAAATCGGATGTATAGTTTAATTACAGGGACAGTCAAAAGTTTTTCTTTACATTACGGCCAATGGGAAAAATTATTGCAAGTGGATTTTAATGATATTAGAGCCTTCCGAATGATCTGAAATTTTAAAGATATAACTGTTGCAAAATTTTGTCGAGCCCTTTCAAATTTTAGGAAAATCGGATGTATAGTTTAATTACAGGGACAGTCAAAAGTTTTTCTTTACATTACGACCAATGGGAAAAATTATTGCAAGTGCATTTTAATGATATTAGAGCCTTCCGAATGATCTGAAATTTTAAAGATATAACTGTTGCAAAATTTTGACGAGCCCTTTCAAATTTTAGGAAAATCGGATGTATAGTTTAATTACAGGGACAGTCAAAAGTTTTTCTTTACATTACGGACAATGGGAAAAATTATTGCAAGTGCATTTTAATGATATTAGAGCCTTCCGAATGATCTGAAATTTTAAAGATATAATTGTTGCAAAATTTTGTCGAGCCCTTTCAAATTTTAGAAAAATCGGATGTATAGTTTAATTACAGGGACAGTCAAAAGTTTTTCTTTACATTACGGCCAATGGGAAAAATTATTGCAAGTGGATTTTAATGATATTAGAGCCTTCCGAATGATCTGAAATTTTAAAGATATAACTGTTGCAAAATTTTGTCGAGCCCTTTCAAATTTTAGGAAAATCGGATGTATGTTTAATTACAGGGACAGTCAAAAGTTTTTCTTTACATTACGGCCAATGGGAAAAATTATTGCAAGTGCATTTTAATGATATTACAGCCTTCCAAATGGTCTGAAATTTTAAAGATATAATTGTTGTAAAATTTTGTTGAGCTATTTCAAATTTTAGGAAAATCGGATGTATAGTTTAATTACAGGGACAGTCAAAAGTGTTCCGTTACATTACGGGGAATGGGAAAAAAATGTTGGAAGTGCATTTTAATGATGTATCAGACTATGCGCTTTATGAAGTGCAAAAAATTATACATTCAGTACAATATGGGGTGCAAAAAATAATTATAAAACTAGTTATAGTACGAACGCACCTCATTTGCCACGTTTGACGAGCAATTTCCAACTTGTTTTACCTTTATCATCCTCGAATGGATTTTTAGATGTTCCAAAATCTTCCACGAAAACTCTTTTCCTATTATGAAGGGTTCTTTCGTTCTGGTATTTATAGCCATTTTTTAGAACAGCTTTAAACACACAACACTGGACTTTTGGTTTAAAATTTCACAAACACCCATAAATATAAACGAACAGGACTAATGTATATTTCGCACACACACAAATAAAAGTAAAATGCGACAAATTTATCAGAACCAACGACTTCTTACATTCACATTTGCTCATATAACGCCCTGCACCTTTACTGCGAAGGGTTAACTAATTTTTGTGGCAAAAAGTCACGAGAATGAGTAAAATATTGTCCAAAAATAGGCAAATTAGTTAAAAAATTATTGCAATTTGTGAAAACTCATCAAATCTTCTTGCCCAGCTGTGTTTCAAGTAGGTGACTACATTCCTTTCTGTTATGATACAAGTGATCTCCAATTTTCAAAAGAAGATGCAATCCCTTTGGATTAAAATAGCTGGATTCTGTTTTAGGAGGAGAAGGTGAGGTAGGTTGAAATTTTTGAGAAAGGAACAAAGTTTTGGAGGAAATAAAGGAACTGGATAGTCAGCTATTGATGGACAGGAGTAGAGAAATTTAGGTCTGGTAGATGTATAATATTTTTGTATAACTGAAAAACACAATGATAAATTGAGTGCGGCTGATTTCTTTTTGTATTTCTTTTGATAATTTTACTTGTTTACTGTTACAGTACTCAGAAACATAATCACCAAAACAATAAAAATTTCGTAATTTTTTTACTATTACTTTAAAAAAAGAAATTGTCACAAAAATCTAGAATTTCCCAACTCTAAGCTCAAATTTCCCAACTTCACATATATTGGGGGAAGGGGAGGCTCCCCCCCATACCCCCCATGGCGACGCCCCTGGCTATAACTAATGAATACTGATCACATTCAGACACCACATAAACTACAACACTACAGACCAGAATTCCAACATACGTCCATTTCCGACGCTAACGTATGCGTGGAAGTACAATTTTGAGTTCAATAGTATATAATTAATATAAATAATTACAGCATTAGGCATTGGGTGCAACATTAACTTAGTAAGCATATTTTTTCTTATTATCCTTTAATTTTGATGACCAGTGTACATCTAACAACAATGCTGGTAACTTTTTTCTAACAATACTCAAAAAACTGCTTGATAATACAAAACAAAATGATAATTTATATGGTATAAAAAATAGTTTTCAACTTGTAAATAATATAAAAAATTTAAATAACATAAAATATATAAAAACATATGACTTTAATGATTTATTTAATAACATTGATATCACAGACATGTTTAAAATTATCAATTTATTATTCAAAGAATACAGGAATTCTCTAAATTTAACGACTAATATTTCTTTATCTTACTTTAAAACATTAACTAGATTTTTTATTCATCATAATTATATTATTTTTAATGACACTATGTATCATTAAAGGTGTGGGTAAACGCAGGGGGAAATTGTATCTTCAATTCTGGCCGACCTCTATCTTTATTATTATGAACGTAAATCGTCTATTGTTGATTGCAAATTATACCATTATATGGATGACATATTTGTTTTTTATTATAATAGTCAATCCAATTATTTATTACCTATAAAATATCATAAAAAATTAAAATATAGTAATAATGATATGATAAATAATGAAATACATTTCCTAGATCTTAAATTAATTATTTGTGATAATCATAAAA
Organism: Maratus speciosus; assembly: GCA_963932465.1. NCBI lineage: Eukaryota > Metazoa > Arthropoda > Arachnida > Araneae > Salticidae > Maratus > Maratus speciosus. The sequence goes on along the minus strand of CAWVRF010000135.1, from coordinate 313,023 downwards.
TACTTTGTGGCATATGTGATAAACGAATAGATTTCTCATTTAATGTTAATTTATTCGCGAATTATAACTCATGTCATCATAAATCTGTTTATGCCAACATTTTACTTTACTTTACTCACAGAATTAATAATCTTTGTTATAATAAATTTAAATTAATAAATTAAAAAAATGTTGAACTACAAGCAATTAAAACCGACTTTCCATCATTTCTTGTTAAATCCATTTTGCATACATAATTATACATTAAATATATATGTATGCTATTTTACAATTTTCGTTTTTGGATGCAATTAGCATTTAAATTTTGTGTGCGTTGCCGCAAATACTGAATGCTATGTCACTTTTTTTTCCTTCTCTTATTATATTCTTCCTGTTTTTGATTATAAGTGTTATAATATGACTCCTAGATACTGGTAATTTAGGGGGGGAATAAGTGTGCATTAATTATTGTGTGCTTGCTACAATAATGGTGTTACTTAGGACTTATTATCTTACTGTATTTATTTATTTTATTTATTTATTTATTTTTTTACTGTAAATTACTGGGGTCGTAATTCATTGACTTTTTTATATTATATTATATATATTATTTTATTATATATAAGATTATTTTTTTATTTGATTACAGATGGCAGCACTTAAAAATTATTTTTAAGTAACTTAGCTTGTCAAATAAATACATTAGCTTTAAATAACTATCATTAGTTGTCAACACTAATATATACATAAGAATATTGTTTTAATACTATTATCTAATTTACTTTGAGGATTGTAATTCAATTGCTTTTTTATTTATTTATATTTATATATTTATAAATACTTCATAAGATTATATTTTTTTATGATTTAAATTGTTAATAGATGGCAGCACTAAAATAGTTTATGCTACCTAGGTCTACAAATATTTAGCTTTCAAAAACTCTCACTAGATGCCAACACTAAAATAGACATTTATGTATAGTTTTATTATTATTATCTAAACAATTTAATATCAGTTTATTAATTAATTTGTATACATAATTACATATCATTTTGAATAATTTTTATATTTATAACATTTTACTTTTTTTTTTTTTTTAGCCCCCGGTGCGCTATGCTATTTCTTTCTTCCCAGCTTATTTTGTCTCCAAAAAATAACGTTACCACACAGACGCCAGCAATAAATAAAGCAGATGTATCATCGCACGATTAAATGCTTTATAGTAATTTTTTAAATTTCCAAGCATCGCAAATTTTCAATTTGTATACCGTCGTATTGAGAAAAATAAGTACTTTTAAATGCAATTTGTTTGAAAACTGTATCCCCTTTTATTTTTGAAAAATAAATTTTTTTGTAGTTTTTAGCACCATTTGTTTAATTTTGGCAAGTACTCCATTTATGTAGAAAGTAAAGGGAAAATAGTTCAAAAATAGCAATTATATCTTTTTGCTACCATTTTTTTATAACAACCGAAAGAAAATGTAATTAAAATACGTGCTATTTTGAAAAAAATATATAAACGAATAATTTCTGTTAAAACATGGAGCTATTATAAACTATATTTAATTTTAAGTATCTATGAATCATTAGATAGCCTTTTTTTTTTTTTGTCAATTTTCTTGAATGACGGCATATTTTTGCTGCATTTGTGCATTATTTCGCGATAGTGATGGGCTATGCATGCTTTACTGTAGATGTTTAAGAGTAGATCGTAAATGTGGAATTCTTAAGCGGATGCGAATGACGTCATTTTACATAAATAAAACGTGTGTTTTAAGTCGTAAAATTGAAATATGTTTTGTACTGCAGTAGAGTCCCGCTTAACCGAGTTATTTTCTTCTGATGGACTGGTGGCTTCTATTATTATGAAACAGCCATTATAAGAAAGACATTACATCAGAAGAAAATGAAGCAATGGAAATGCCGGGGCGACACTAAATTCTGAAAAAGCAAAATTCCTGTTCTCTAGTTTTTTTTTTTTTTTTTTTTTTTTTTTTTTGTTTAAATTTAGAAATATATGTTTTAACGATATTAACTTTTAACCGTTAACTATCATACATTTTCAATATTCTTACGGTGTTGATCTCCTTAAACCGTATATATCTCTTTGCTGCACGTGTAATTTTTTTTTTTTTAAGGCTCCTTCAATGATTTTCTAGGGGGTAAGTTTAATAATTTTTGCAAGTATTTTCAAATAATTTTCTCAGTTCTTTCAATCTATGTGATCCTTATTTTATATTGTTTTTATACTTCTTGGTTAACAGTCGATTGGGTACATAAAAGAATCAATTTTTCAGCTTATAGCTTGATTCTTTTACAGAAATCGACTGTGTATTGCTTATATTTGTATTTCATGTACCCCTAAAGTAGTGAAATACACTATAAGCTTCCTTCTACATCCATCCAATTGATCTTTCATTTGTTTTTTCATACGTCTTTTAATAGTTCAACATTATTTAGCTGGATTTTTGTATCTTTTGTCTATAACTGGTTATTGCATCAATTTTGGTAAATTTTCATGTGTTTAAACGGTTTAATTATACAAAAAGTTTATATATATATTGTATTATGTATATATAAATGTACATATATATGTTACATTATTAGATCTAATTCCGCGATTTCCTTATCTTATTCTAAATTACTGCTTTATATTTCACTAAATCCTTATTCTTAAATGATCTCTATCTTTAATTCTGTTAAATTCCCTTTAATTTTATGTCTCACTTGTCTAAATTGCTTAAATATTACGCTTTTAGTATTCTTAAATTAAATGTTCCATTTGCGCGTTTTTTTCTTTCTAGAATATTCTTTTAGCTTCCATTTTTACTTTCTCGCGCCTTTCTGAGGTTATCTTTTTTCCCTTCAAATTCATCCGATTGCTCTGTCCGCACTTTTTTCATGACGTGATATTCTTAATTATTCATTGCTTGAAAGCGCGATCTACGTCATATTTGTATTCTTACACTTGAGGAACAAAAAGTCGATACTAGCTGTGTTTCAGCAGAATTTGTCGTATTTCTACTTTGATAACTTCCTCTGGTCGCTATCTGATATTTTCTATTATCTACAATTTGCTTACCCATAATTAAATACTACGTAGCGATGGCTTGATTAAAATGAATTAATGGAAACTGCACCGCCGAAAGCTCTTTGAATAAACTCCTGAGTTAAGTTACGCATTGTCTCAATTATTCCGGAGAAACCTACACTGGATAAATGTGTTACCTGGCCTACCACTCGATGACTGCAAATACCTTCCAATATCCATGATTTACTACGAAACATTCTCTTTCAGCTTAATCTAATGCACGGCTTCCAGATTGATTATTCATCTACTATTACATCGAAGCTAACCACACTTTTGAATCACCATATAACGTAATAACGTTATATTAGTCGACAGGATTCAACTCTACCTGTGTTTCTATTATTTTCAACATTGCACTACTGGTAACATAACAACCAGTTATTTCGTTCACTAGTAAAACCTTCCAATGTTAGAATAATCTAACACTTAGCCGGTCAGGATTCGACTACTTATACGCCACTCCAATCATTTTGCCGGTCAAGATTTTGCAGCTTTTTGTCTTAACAATTATTTTTGTTATTATCAACATATAGTAATGATAGTATGAATTTAGGTAAAAAGGTCAACGGTAAAAACGTCAACGGTTAAAAGATCAACAGGTAAAAAAGGCAACGGTGAAAAGGTCAACAGGTAAAAAGATCAACGGTAAAAAAGGCAACGCTAAAATAATAATAATAATTTTAAACATAAAATTGAGCTAATTACTTATTAAACCCTTAATTCACGCTCCCGTGATATTCACGGGCTGTGTCTTTTATTCAGATTGTTTGATTCCCACCAGTTTTATAAAATAGTGTAATTGGCTTTATTATGGTACTATTTTACCTGTCATTAAATATGGTGAATATTCATTTTTCAAAAAAGTGGTGGATATAAACAATTTGAATTTTTAAACCGTAATTTAATGCGACCGTTAAGGGGTTAAGGTACATATATGTTCAGTTATAGAAAACCGATTCTATGCTTCAAGTAAAGCACATGATAAGCTCATCCATTTGTGCCCCTGTTATTGAAAGCAATATATTATATGTCGTTATATTAAGGCTCCTGTCTCTGCCGGCGAAGATACTCACGAGCTAATGCTAATCCTATGGGAAGAAATTTTTCTAATATCTCGTTTTCATTTCGAGATTTTTAATTTTTTTTTTTTTTTTTTTTTTGCTTTGTATAGCCGAGATCCGTCTCTACATCGTACCCAGTGGCGTAGACAGGATTTCGTTTCGGGAGGGGTCCAGAATTTTTCCTTCAGGTTATATATGTAGTAAAACCTATCAAGATGAAATCGCAAATGTAGGTAAAAATTCCGTTTACACAGGTTTTCATGTTAGCAGGTGTAATTCCACTTGAGACAGAATTCCGTTATAGGTAGGTTCCACTTTTGCAAGTTTCGTGTATTTATATAAATATACTTATTTATGTTATAAGAATAATAAAATCTGTCAAAATAGTAATTATCTAGAAAAGAATCCTGCCTTAAACGGAAGCGTTACATGGTCTTAATATGAATTGCCATACAATTAAATTTTCTGAAAACTTGTCTAAAAGGGGATTTTCACCGCGCTTTAGTCAAACTCAGTAAAACCTGTGAAAGCAGAATCTTTCTACAACGGAATCCTGTCTCAAACGGAAGAGTTTCAGGATCCCGACGAAACGAACAATACATCTTATTGAGGTAGTGTATCTTAGAAGTATATTAAATTAAAATTCTTTAAACGGAAGTCTGCCCAAAATGGATTTTTTTTCCAGTCTATTGCTATCACGTCTTGACAGAATTGACTGTGTGTGTATAATAGAAGTGTTTCAAGTAACTTTAAGAATTAAGGGGGGTATATCCTTATTTAATTTCTTAATTAAAAAAAAAGCATGGATATAAAAATGTAAGATCAATCTCTACAACTGCAGCTAATAATACATTGAAGTTACATTAACCTTTAACTGATGTTACCGGTCTCTCAGACTGCGGCTTTTTTCAATTTTTACTGTTTAACTTGCACTTTTCAGTTTAACTACATACACTACCAAAATTTTGTTCTGTTTGGAACTTTAGTACTATCAACAGAGACTTTTGAATAGGTGAATTTTAATTATAACAGTCCTGTGCAAAAAGTTTAGTACAAAAACACCATCCTATGAGTTAATCCTGCCTTTTATTCATCTTTCGTTGCAGCGGTCTCACAGACCGCTTCACACTAGTTATGTGACAATTTCTGTGACATCAGTTAAAGGTTAATATTTGCCAGTGAAAACGATTTTAGAAACACCGTGATGTAAAAAACTGAGCGCATGCTGAAGAGTTAAATTTTTTAAATCAAGCGTCATATTACATAACATTTGCCTACAATAAAGTTAGGATCAAGTGGTTAAGTTTAAAACAGCAATTTCCAAGTTTAATTTCTTGCCATTGAATTAAGAACTTGTGGTGTAACAGATATTGGATAATGATTTCATATAAGTGTCAATCGCGTGAGTCTTTAATTCCCCATGGAAGTTTTTGAGATAAGGTTTTAATCTTTAAGAAAAAGATCTTGCAATTTCAGCTACAGAAACTAGTAATGTAAAAAACACACGCATCAAATATAGTTCATGCTGGAAAAAATAGTTTTGTTACAATTGTCTAAATCAGCCATAATTATTTTGGGTTTCTATATTTCATGTCTCGCCATTTTTTATACTACATTCTATCTAATAGTTGCTTCCAAAATCTGGTCGTCTTTAAGGAAGTTACATTTTTGTAACAAATTTACTTGTGATAGATTAGCACTTTTTGGAAGTATTAGGATGTGTAGGCGTGTGTTTCTGTTATTGTACTTCTCAACCAATTTATTTTAGACGGTTCTAAACAGTTTTAAAGCATTCTCCAAGTTCTCCAGTAAGCTCCGGACTTTGGTACGTGGATTAGCTTCAATTTATGCTTTCGATTTCTCATTGTTAAAGACAAAATGTTACCCAAGACCTTCTTCATGCGCAAAACTCTTATTGCCACCATGAAATTTCTTGAAGCAATGTTAAACTGGGCGTTCACAAGTAGTAATTGGGGTCAAAGGTAATGTTGAATCCAGACATTTTTTTCCTGGTGGGGTTTCTGCAGCATTGGAAGGGACACTTTGGAGTCCCGTGGAAGGGGGTGGGTAGCACTTCTAGAACATTAATAAGAATAAAAATCCCAAATCTTCCAATTGCACCCTTAAACAACTTGAAATGAGGGTCAAGAACCTCATCTATATATGTTCAGCATTTACGGTTTCACTGGTAAAAATGTATAGGTCAGTGCGGCCATTCAAAATGATACCCGCCCATACCATGATTCCAAGACCTTTGTATCTGTGCCTTTCACGGACGTTTGCAGCATTATTGCGTGTGTTTTTCCCCTCCATATGGTAATTGTCACGTCTGTAATAACTCTCCAAACAAAATCAAGATTGATCAGTAAAGAAAATTCGACTCCAGTCCGTGGTACTCTAATGCGGATGATCTCTGCACCACTTTAACCTGGGGCATTTCGCTGCCGGAGTTACTGGAATGCAAATCATGGGTTTTCTTGCATACAGCCTGTCACTCACAGTAAATTTGGATAGCTGAGTTCCTGTTGCTGCAGCGAACTTCCTTGCAATCTGAACTGACGTCAGTTGCCTGATTCTTTTAGCAGTCGTTGCCAAATAACGGTCTTGATTGTCTATTGTGGCACGTTTCTTACCTTGACATGGTTGTTTGTGCACATTCCCAGTGTCTTTAAACCGTTCCCATATTCTTGACACGACGCTTTTGGCCATTTTAAAGTTTTTCCAGACCCCTTAGAGGGAGTGTCCTGCTTCCATTCTCCCTATCAAACGCCATTTCTCACATTCAGTCAAATGTCTTCTGGACGACATATTTCACTTACTACAAGCGAAAATTTTACCCAACTACCCGTACAATCTTTGAAATTAGACTTCAAATCATCCACGTGCACTCTTTTTCAAACGTGAACCGAAAGAACAGGCTGAAAAATTTGCATATTTTTTTAGCGAAGGTTAATCCCATTGGACTACGCGATAACGTTGACATTAAGTTACCAACCAATCACCTTTCATTGAAGCTCCCTTAATAGAATTAAGATAAAGCACCTTTTTATGGTTGTTCCTTTAATTTTTCTCGAAAGTGTATTTTGAAAGTGATAATAAATAACCATAAAGTTACTTTTATTAATTCCAGGTAGCAGATTTAAAGTAATTGATACTATTGTCCGTTATAAAGTGAGCAAAGATAAGGGTCACGAAACTCAAACAATGTGCCGTATTGCGTTCGTGTGAACTCGTCTTTTCCCATAAGTGTCGGCAACAGTAGTTGGTCCCATCGAAATCCAAGATAAAGAGGTTTTACGTCTAATCTAGTTACAGCAAATTTGTGTAAATGGAATAGCAGATATACTTGCATAGTTATCCTTCCGTCCAGGGGCGCCATTTCAGAATTTTCTTGGGGAGGGGGGGGGGGGCAAAGTTTTTTTTCAGGGAAGTTATATAGCTAAAGGTAGGATCAGGGCGTCAACCCCCCCCCCCCCCCCCCCGAATGAGAAACGTAAACTGAATCATGCTTACAAAAACAGTAAAAACTTTGAATACGGAAACTCAAGAACCAATGAAATATTTCGTTTTAAATAGGTTTCCGTCATAGCAGGTAAAATTTCAATATATTGAATATGAAACATTTTCTTTTTAGACAGGATTCTATTACAGGTTCCATTTTTACAAGTATCCTCAACGACTGTTAAACCATCCACTCTATAAAATAGCTCTGAAAAGAGATGTATTACAGTAAAACTTGTGAAAACGAAGCCTGTCTATGACAGAATTGCTTCTCAAATGGGAAAAAAAAATCAAATTTCGATGAAAATACATCATACACTTATACTTGCTAAGACAGAGACCTGTCTAAAATGGAACTTTTTTCTAGTCCCTTTCGACTTCTTTTTTTCAGAGTTTACTACAGGTGCGCCATTTCAAGAGTTTCCTGGCGAAGGACAAGGAAAAATTTTCTTTGAGGAACAGGCAACGTGCAACGTGCAAAACTGCACAAATTTCACAGAAAATGGGAAAATCTCGCATAATAAAAAAAGCTCTGTGTGATTTTGTCTCCTTAACTTCTTTCACGGACAAGTGATTATTCTGCGATTTTTTTTAATTTTCGTGAAAGTCCACGATTTTTTTCCTTTCGAATTCCGCAAAATCAATTCGTCAATGGGTCACAGAAAAAAAATCGCGAATTTTACCAATTAAAAAAAAAAAAATCCCCAAATCGTCGCGGAAAAAATCGCTAATTTCTCCAGACGACCGTGGAAAATATTGCTAATTTCATCAGAGATCGTGAAAAGAAACGCAGATTTCATCAAATAATTGTACAAACTACAATATCGAATTTCGTCAAAAGATTGCACAAAAAATCACGAAAATTTAATTAAACAATCGAGGGGGATTTCATCAAACGGTTGTGAAATAAGATACAAAATTTCATGTAACTATCGCGCAAAAAATTACAAATATTATTAGTCGGTGGTGGAGAAAAATAATCACGAATTTCAACAAATGATCGTGAAAAATAATCGCGAATTTTGTCAAAAGATCACTGAAACAAATATGGTATTTCGACAGTTGGTCGCGGAAAAAGATTGTGAATTTAGACAAATAGTCGCGAACAAAAACCAATTTTGATAACGGCTGGAGAAAAAAATCGTGAATTCCATGAAACGGTCGCGGAAAAAATCGCAAATTTCGTCAGATGATCGCGAAAATAAAATCATGAAATTCAATCAGTCTTGAGATAATCTGCCCTCGAACGCCATGAATAGGTAGGTCACAAAGTTTGCAATTTTTATGATTATAGCGATAAGAAAATTTTCATTAGTGATTTTCTGCAAGTAAAGGTAAGGTGAAGGGTTAATTGTTTCGGATTGCGTTTTCACTATTTTGAGGTGGGTTCGTATTAATACTATTTTTGAAAGAAATCCTGAATATTTTTCAGATGAAAAAGCTACATATTTGAACATTAACGAATAGTATATACATATCTTCATGTTTCTACATAAAAGGTAAAGTTTACATTAAAGATATAATGGTAGATTTCTTTTACAATAGTTGTATTAAAATACGGATTAATTTTCTTTCATTTCGGGTCGGGTTGCCTTTCAATGAAATCTTTTTAGTGGTTTTCGTATTTATATGAAATTACAGTCCTGTGTCAGGATAGGTTGACGTACTTTCTTCGTTGCGAGTGAGGTTACACTTTAAGTTTTTCGGATTGTGCTTTATCTCTTTCGGTCGGAATCGGGACAGTGTTGATTTCAGGTGGTGGCCCGGGGGGGGGTACATTACCCCCTCCCGGAGCAATGAGATGTCCCCTCCGGAAGATTTGAGATTTTGTGTTTTCAGTGGTAAAAAAGTGCAATTCCCCTCCGGAACTCTAGAATGCACCCCCCCCCCCCCGGAGCCATGCAAATCCCTCCCGGAGAAAAGTGTCTGAATTCAACACTGAATCGGGATGACCTGGTTTTTAGCAAGGAAGTCCTGAATATTTTTCAAATGGAAAACGATTTGACTATTAATGGTGGCCCATGGTAATAACCCAAGTATTCATTTCTGTACATTCGAGATACAATTATAGACTACTTTATTATAAAGGTGTTAAAATATGGAGTAATTTTCTTTTACTTTGGGATTTGGTGGAAGTCTGTCGGTTTTTGGGTTGAAGAAATTGTTTTGTCGGGTGCGCGCAGACTCCATTCCTAGACGTCGAACAATTTAGAGAATGTACCATATATAATATGATTTAATGAAGCAAATAATTAAATAATTTGGGAACATTGCAATGATTGCAGTAAATATAAGGTGACACTAATAATCCTAAAAAGTAAAAAAGTCGGATAATTAAGAACTTGAATTGTATTCGCTCGTTGAACCCCCCACCTCCTCTAGAGGTCTGCAGGGGCCGAAATTTCCAGGCCCGGGACCGGCCTGACTCATAGGAAAAAAATTCGGCCCGGCATGATACAAAAATTGATGGACATAAATCAAGCTATTTAACTGTGCTAAAGATAATTTCCTCAGTTACATAAATAATGCGTCGTTTCAACTCAGCCATAAATCTATTCAAAAGAAATTAACCTTGAAAATCCTTTGATAAAGATAATGACTTGTTGAGTGACTCATAGACATTAAACTGATTTATTATTATTATTATTATGATATTGCTATTACAATTATTATTACTGATTTATTATCTTATAATGTAAATATTTTTTCATTCTGAAAATGTAGTCATTCCAGAGAAGAGGCATGAAAATGCTCTCTCTTTTTTACAATTTAAACAATGTGAATTAAATAGCTTAAAGTGTTACCACTGCTGTTTTATTTGATATAATAGTCTACAATTTCTTTTGTCAAAGGAGGTTATAAAGAGTGGTTGATTAAAAATATGATAACTAACACATATTGGATTAAACAAAGTGTGGATTTACACCGAAATAGATAAGTATCCTGAAGAACGGGTAAGTCCCAATTTTATCTAACTTACTCACGCCTTTTTCATTGGGATTCAAATCCTAACAAGATTATGATTACTGATCACTGAATAAAAATAAATAAATCAAATAACCTCCACTGAAATCTGAAATATCAGATATTTGATAAATAAACTTTTAAACTTTCAAAAAGAAAAGTTGGAAGAACTTTTTACGGTAACACGTAAGTAATCAAAAGTTAAGAAAATGGCAGCTTCTAAAGATAATTTAGCAATTGAAAAACTTACAGCTACGAACTATTCGGTTTGGAAATTTAAGGCAGAAATGATGTTAACTAAAGAAGACTTATTTCACGTAATTACGGAAGAACCACCTGATCCAATTACGGACGCCTGTTCCAAAAGTGATAAGAAAGCCCGTGCACTAATTAATCTAACAATTGATGATAATCAAATTACTCATGTTAAAAATTTACAGACAGCCAGACAAACTTGGCAAGCTTTGCGTGAAATCCATGAGCGACATAATTTGTCTAGCAAACTTTATCTCTTAAGAAAACTTTACGGGATTAAATTAGCGGAAGGTGGCAACGTTGTTAATCATATTACAAAAATAATGGAATTAGTAGATAAATTAGCGGCCATAGGAGAAGTTATAAATGATAACCACATTTCTGCACTGTTATTATGCTCCATACCCCAATCTTATGATACTCTTATTACTGCCCTTGAATCGAGAGAAGAAAATCAACTCACACCATCATTTATTAAGTCTAAACTTATTGACGAATATGATAATAATGAGAGAACAGAAAATCCTGCCAGAGCATTTAAAGCACAGAAAAATTACAACAACAAAACAAGTAATAAATACTGCTCCAATTGTCGGATGAAAAACCATTATACCCAGGAATGTTGGCATAATAAAGCCAAAACACAAAATACACCACAAAATCAACACATTAGACCAAACAAAAAACATTACTCTACATCACTAGTTTTTCTAAAGAGTGAAAACAATTTTAGAAGTGAACAAACACCAGAATCAAACCGTAGGTACAGTCACTCTGAAAATAAAAACAATACATGGAGGGCGAGCGAAAATAAAAATTACGCCTTTATAACACAAGGAATAGAAAACAAAACATTTATAGTAGACAGTGGCAGCTCAAGCCATATTGTGTGTTCAGAATCAATGTTTACAGAAATAAAATCACGCGAAAAAACAAATGTAACCATCGCAAACGGGAAAAAACTTATCAGTTACGGGTCAGGTGACGTAAATATAAACACGCGAACATCAGACAACAAAGTTCATGAAATAACACTTAAAGATGTATTACTAGTACCTAAAATCGAAACAAATTTATTATCGGTTAGCAAAGCGACGCAAAATGGATGTAAAATTATATTCAGAAATGACAAGTGTATGTTCAAACTTAACGGAGAAATATGCTTAGAAGCGCGAAAAGTAAATAACCTATACGAAGTTCAGTTGGCATTCCAAAACTATGCAAACGTAGCACAAAGCTGCAACAACAAAAATTGCCTAGAATTATGGAATCGTAGGTTAGAACATAGAAATCTAACATCAATTAAAGAAATTACGCAAAAGGAATTAGCTACAGGAATCCAAATAAACAACTGTAAGCATAACATAGATTGCGAACCGTGCATTAAGGCAAAATTAACTGATGAACCCTATCCAAAAATTACAGAGTATAGAGCAACTAAAAGACTCCAGCTCATTCACTCCGACGTGTGCGGATCTTTTCAAACATCGACAATAGGGGGGAAATCATACTTTTTGACTTTTATTGATGACTACGCACGATTTATGATCATATACCTATTGTCTAGAAAAAGTGAAGTTTACGAAAAACTTAAAAATTCATCGCGTTAATTAGCAACAAATTTGGAGAAAAACCGAAAGCAATTAGAACAGATAACGGAGGGGAATTCACATCAGATGAAATAGAAAATTACCTCAGGGCTAATGGGATAAAACATCAACACACAGTTCCATATTGCGCAAGCCAGAACGGTGTGGCAGAGAGGCAAAATAGATCGTTAGTTGGAATGGCAAGGACAATGTTAAGTGAATCAAATTTACCATTAAAGTTCTGGGGGGAAGCAATTTGCACAGCAAATCATTTGCAAAACAGACTACCGACAAAAGCAAATGAAAAGACGCCATACGAGTTATGGACAAACAGACAGCCAAACTTAAGTTACGTTAGGGTATTTGGCTGCAAAGCCTTCGCATATATCAGTAAAGCCAGAAGACAAAAATTAGACGATAAATCTATAGAGGGAATTTTCGTCGGATATGATAATGAATCCAAAGGATATAGAATATATGTAGGAGGAAATGAAATAAAGATCGCGAGAACCGTTAAATTTCTCGAAAACAAATTTAAATATAGAAACGAGAAAGTAGAAAACAAACCAAAACAAGATGAAAATCGGGTTAACGAAAACTTTGTAGAAATAGAAATTTCAAATAGCAATGAGACACCATCCACGTCCAATCAACCAGTAGCAGAACTTAGACGATCAGAAAGAATTAATAAAGGTGTACCTCCTGATAGGTTAATATACATGGTTAAGAACGAAAACGCTACTGGACCAAAAAATTATGAGGAAATCGAAAACATGGAAAATTTTAAGGATAAACAAAATTGGATAGATGCAATGAAAAGCGAAATGAACTCCCTTATGAAAAACAAAACTTGGTCAATTGTAGAACCTCCACCAAATAGGAGAATAATAGGTTGCAAATGGACCTACAAACTAAAACGCGACAACACAGGAAAAATCCAAAAATATAAAGCACGTTTAGTTGCAAAAGGATATTCACAAAAATTCGGGGAAGATTATGATGAAACTTATGCACCAGTCGTGTCATATACAACAATAAGAGCATTATTAATAACAGCATTGCATCAAAATTTAAATGTAAAACATATTGATATTAACACCGCGTTCTTACACGGAGAGCTTGAGGAGGAGATATATATGTCACAACCAGAAGGTTTCGCTAAACCAAATGAGGAAAATAAAGTATGTAGGCTAAACAAAGCCATATACGGACTTGAACAAGTCGCGAGAGCGTGGCATAATAAAATCACAGAAACACTAAAAAAGATGAATTTCAGTCAGAGCAAATTTGACTCATGCCTTTTTACGCGAAAAAGGGGCGATAACACAACATACATAATAACATACGTAGACGACATTTTAATTGGTGGAAAAGACGAAATAATAGAGGAAGTAATCGCGAGCTTAAATAAAGAATACGAGCTAAAAGATTTAGTTGACATCAGTAACTACCTATCTATGAACATTAAAAAAGTAAATAAAAGCTACATGATAAATCAAACTCAGAAAATAGAAGAATTAATCAATAAATTTAATTTGCAAGACGCAAAACCATGTAACACACCCATGGAAACAAATTACACACGCTTTAATGATGAGGATAACATTTTACCAAACAACACACATTACAGACAAGCCATAGGAGCACTTCTATATCTAGCAACTATAAGCAGACCTGACATCTGTGCAGCAGTAAACATTCTTAGCAGAAGAAATGAATCACCAAGAATGAAAGACTGGAATGCAGTAAAAAGAGTGATAAGATATTTAAAGACTACAAAAAATTATAGTCTAGTTCTGAGCGGAGAAAAGAAACCGATACTTGAAGTTTATGCGGATGCAGATTGGGGAGGAGATGTAGATTCACGAAAATCAACGAGTGGGAACCTATACATGTTAGGAAGAAATCCCATACAATGGTCGACCAAGAAACAATCCTGCATTGCATTATCATCGGCAGAGGCCGAATATGTGTCAGCAGCAAATGCAGCAATTGAAATAAAGTGGCTAGTCAATCTACTGGAAGAATTAAACCTAAAGCAAACCTTACTTATAGACCTATATGAAGACAACCAGTCCACAATCAAGATGATAGAATTAGAAAAGCACTCAAGTAAGACTAAACATATTGAAATTAGGTTCCACCTGATAAAACAAGAAGGCAAGAAGGGACTATCAACCTAAAGTACTGCCCAACCAAATTGATGATAGCAGACCTGTTTACGAAGCCAGTTCCCAAACGTGTTTTTCAAACCCATAGAAGGAACTTAAATTTGTGTGAGAATGAAACTTCAGAAATTAAGGAGGAGTTGATGGACATAAATCAAGCTATTTAACTGTGCTAAAGATAATTTCCTCAGTTACATAAATAATGCGTCGTTTCAACTCAGCCATAAATCTATTCAAAAGAAATTAACCTTGAAAATCCTTTGATAAAGATAATGACTTGTTGAGTGACTCATAGACATTAAACTGATTTATTATTATTATTATTATGATATTGCTATTACAATTATTATTACTGATTTATTATCTTATAATGTAAATATTTTTTCATTCTGAAAATGTAGTCATTCCAGAGAAGAGGCATGAAAATGCTCTCTCTTTTTTACAATTTAAACAATGTGAATTAAATAGCTTAAAGTGTTACCACTGCTGTTTTATTTGATATAATAGTCTACAATTTCTTTTGTCAAAGGAGGTTATAAAGAGTGGTTGATTAAAAATATGACAACTAACACATATTGGATTAAGCAAAGTGTGGATTTACACCGAAATAGATAAGTATCCTGAAGAACGGGTAAGTCCCAATTTTATCTAACTTACTCACGCCTTTTTCATTGGGATTCAAATCCTAACAAAAATTAAAAGTTCGGTCCGAGTCCGGCCCGGCCCGTAGGAAAAAAATATCATCCCGGCCCGGGAAAAAGTTATAATCTCAGCCCGAGCCTGGCCCGGTCCGGTCCAAGTGAATTTCTACAAAACATTGATTTTTACGCCGGTTTAGTTACAAATTTGTCTCGTATGAGGAGTTCTGACCAAAAATATTTTATCTTAATTTTTTTTTTTTTATGTTTATAATCTTCATTTTTATAGAAGTGCCGAAGGCTGCTATATTTATTTTTTTAATGAATCTTTATTTCTAGTATGTAAATGTTTCAGTTATCATTAATATTGTTAATCCATATTCCATGTATTGAAATGTTAAAAATCTGAAAAATACTATACAGTAAAATCTTCTAACAATGAAGGTCTCCATACGGGCATATTCAGAAAAATCTGAAAAAATTACAAATTGTTCTTCTCATGTGGATATATATGTTCATAAAAAATTTTTTGGCGGAACCTCGATAGAACGTTCGTAAAAAAATAATAAAAATTTCGTTTATTTGGCGATTTATCATCGGTTGGCGATGAAATAAAATTTCGAAAAATACTTTTTCATTTCGAATACTCTTTAAGATAAAAATGTTTCATATTGAACTTGTTTAAATAAATTTAACGTAAATAACTTTAGTTTTGCCAGTTTTAGTTTGATTTAACTATAGTTTTGTCATATATATATATATATTTATAATGATAATTAAATATCAAATTTTATGAATTAAAACAAAATTAAAATAAATTAAAATTGTTTCAATATCTCAAAATTAAGTTCAGTTGAACGTTGTCGAATCAGTTTTGTTGCCATGGAAACGACGAATTCTTTGATATAGAGATGAATAAATGCTAAATGAATCTTGCCTTTATTTTGGAATACGCTTAAATATATGAAAGTATTTTTTATATATGAAATTGCTTTTAAAGTAACTAGGGGATCGTACCTGGGCTTCCCTGGTTACAGAATATAGGTGAAAACATTTTTTTTAATTGAAAACTAATAATTTTTTATATGTAATAATTTTTTTAGATTGCCCACTTACATTAAAAAAGCATTTTTCATATGAAAAACACGAATTATACAATCAAATAAATATTTGAAATTTATCAAAAGCGATATTTTCTTATTAGCCGCATGCAAAGAGTTATTTGACCAAGATTTTGCTACTTACGGTATCCTTTTATATTCTGATAATTGCAGAGCTTATACATGTCTGTTAAATTTGTGTTTTATTTATATTATTTTATTTATTTATTCATAGGGAAGTTTTTTTTATGGATATTAGTCGTAAAAAAATGATGAACTCTTTATTTTGTTTCATGGGAAAACGGACTAATCTTTCGTAATCGAGCTCCGCACGATATAGATAAATAAAAAAATATTTCATGCTTTAAAATTGTTTTTAAAACCATAGACAATCAGTAAACTGAGATGAACTTTGTAAACAAATTCCATTTGAAAAAAAAATCCTATTTGGTGATCTAAAAATTTAAGTTGTAAGATTATAAATATGTTAGATTTGTGTTTTTGAATATTTTTCTTTTATTTGTTCATAAAAGAGGTATTAACCTTCCGTCTACCAGACGGGTCCATTGGACCCGACATGTACATTCAAAATATTTATTCAAACCAGAAATTTCTTCAAAACAAACTAAATGTATAAATCAGACAATAATAAGTTAAATAAACAAATTAAATAGTTTTAAGTAAAAATTCTGGTGTAGAATGTTTTTATAAAACTTGAGTAAAATTTCCGGTAGTTCTAGGGTTAAATTCGTTAATTTGTCTTTCACAAATATGTTAGATCGGTATTTTTTTAATATTATTATTTTGTTTGTTTATAAAGGAAGTATTAATTTCGTTATGCAAAAATAGTCAGAAACAAATGCTGAACAATGTTTGTTGCTTTATGTGCTAAATGTTTATGATTATTAATGTATTAAAATAGGCACGTGATAAGATAAACTTAAAAAGAAAATCATGTTTAAAAACCATTTTAGAAAATATAATACATCAACCAATTAAGATACAGTTTTTAAGCAAATTGCATTTGAACGTAATTTTTTTCCCTAAGCGACGAAAATTGAAAAGGTACGATGATCAGAAGATTAAAAAATTGCAGTAGCGAAAATTTCAAGACCGAAATTTGATCATGAAGTGTTGCCATTCGCAAAATGACGTCAGCGTCACGCACCGATACGTTTATTCTTTATAATATAGGTACGTAATCAGTAAAATATAATAAATATCAGTTATTAGGATGTTGTTATCAATTGAGGCTCTTATGCTTGGAATTCCGGAATGAAAACAGCAATTTTCACCTTCTCAAAATTTGTATACGTACTTCTCATATCCATATTCAACATTTAAAAAAAAATGTATTTTGTTTGATCATTTTAACATCATTTTAACTCAAAACTTGATGTCACGATTGTCAGCAACATCTTTTATGTGAACAGATGCACTCTTTACTTGAGATTCTAATCTCAATTCCGGAGAGTAAAAAATTTCCGTAATTTATGTTTTTTAGACACATTTGTGTTAAAATGTTTAATTTTATCAAAGAAAATGATCGTTTTCTTTTAAATATGACTTCATTTTCACTAAAATAAGCATTTCGCCTAGTGTCTGAAACTTAGTATCAGTACACATGCAGAAGGAAAAACAATATAGAAAATTTATGAGGAAAAATGCGTGTTTTCAAAAGCAGTATGTCATTTTCCGTTATTATGGCCTTAATATAATATTATGCTCCTAACGGGATTTTGCGCCACTAAACAATATACAACAATTTTTATGAACAATTTTGAATTTTCATCAGAAAATGGCATGAATAAAGATAAAAATACCTTATTATTTCTCTCTTGTCTGCAATAATGAAAGCTATCTAATTTTTTACCATTTTGAAGGAATTTCATAAAATGCTTTTAAAATTGAAATATAAGAGCGTGGATATTTAAAAATAAAGCAGATTGTGCGATCACATCTGTAAATGAACAGCTTTCAGTTAAAAAAAATATTAGTAAAATTGGTTCAGCAGAAAAAACACACATGTGTTTTAAATATATAGGTTATATAAAATTATGAAAAATTAAATTCAGCAAATTATGTTATTCTGATAAAATTATAGTAGAATGTCCTAAAGAATAGCATTAAAATTTTATTATTCGAGATAATTTTGGACAAAAACTTCAGGAACATGATATTATTTTAAACCTCGAATTATTTGTTTGCTTGTCTAACTCGGCGGCGAAGCAAATCCATTTAGGCGAGAATCATCAGTTTCTATATTATAAATCGCTATTATTTGCATGTCACCTCTCTTTTATAAAGACACTCTAAATTTTTGTAAAACATTGCGTTTTATCAGTGTGTGATTTCGATAACATTACTTTCAAAAGTGAAGCATTTTCACCTGTAAAGGATTTCAAAGCAGCTGGGCTGTGAAAATGACGCGAAAATGACGCACTTCTACAAAACATAATTAAGTTTTAAGAATTAAAATACACACTTTTTTATAAAATGACGTCATTTGCACCCGCTAAAGCAATCGACTTTTACAATCCAGTCTTATACTTCGTCTACAGGAAAGTATGCATATGACGTCATTATCACAGAATAACAGACAATATTCCTGACATAGCCCGTATTTTAATTTCAACTTTTTTTGAGGTTTTATGAAAAAATGGCAACAAAAACATACAGTCATCTCCTATTTTTGACTATTTTTCGTTTACTTTTAATAGAAATGGGATACTTTTGTTGCCACGTTTAAAAAAATTATATTAAAAACTACTAAAAAATTAATACCTCAAAAATAAATTGAGATACAGCTTTCAAACAAATTGCATTTAAAAGAGCATTTTTTTTCTAATACGACAGTGTAAAAATTTAAAATGTGCGATGTGTATAAGTTTAAAAATTTGCAGTAGAGAAAATTGCAAAACCAAAATTTTATTTTAAAAAAAGTGTTGCCATTCGCAAAATGACGTATGCGTTACGCACAGATATGTTTGTCTTTTACAATATAGATAAAATTAAATAACATGCAACTTAAATATGTAATGCGAAAAAATGTATTTATTAAACTTTCTCATTGTTTATGTTTAAATTCATTAAATACTTTTTACACGCATTCTAAAAATAAATTAACAAACAATTTTCAGGTGTATTAAAATCTTTTGCTTTTGGCGAGTAAAAGTACTGCTCGCCAAAGCGCGTGACGCTTTCGTCTTTTCGCGCCAAATACTCAAAAGTATTTTATTTTTTTTACAGGCTTTCTACTGTAATTCCGCCGCTAAATTTAACTGATCCTTTATTACATACATAAGTAGTTTAATTGGTATTTTTTTTTCAAAACATTCTGAGTAGGCCCAGTAAGGAGACCTTCCTTGTAAGATTGAATAGAATAGAAAAAATAAAAAAGAAAAGTCCCCAGCTAAACTGATGGCATTGAGCTCACAGGCTATTCACACTAATTGTATATTATACTCTTATTTTAAAGAATAATGCCTCTCAAAAAAATAAGTGAAGGGGAATTAGCCCCCGTTTCCCCCTTTATACTTAACCAGTGAACCTCCAAATCTAATCAGGGAAGCTCCTTATCATAATAAACCGGTATACCAAATTTGGAGCAAATCCAATAATCCTGCAAAAAAACCCCATTTATCTAAATTAAGGGGGTGGACTAGCCCCCCTTTATCCTTAACCAAAGAATCCGCAAAACGAATCAGGGAAGCTCCTTAACATAATAAACCGGTATACCAAATTTGGAGCAAAGCGAATAATTCTGCATGAAAAGCCCGTTTATATAAATTAAGGGGGTGGACTAGTCCCCCTTTCCCCTTTATCCTTAACCAATGAACCCCAAAACTAATCAGGGAAGTTCCTTAACACAATAAACCGGTATACCAACTTCGGAGCAAATCGAATCATTCTGCATGAAAAACGCATTTATCTAAGTTAAGAGGGGCAGGCTAAGCTCCCTTTTCCCCCTTTATCCTTAAACAGTGAACCCCCAAAACTAATCAGGGAAGTTCCTTAACATAATAAACCGGTATACCAAGTTCAGAGCAAATCGAATCATTCTGCATGAAAAACCCATTTATCTGAATTAAAAGGGGTGGGCTAACCATCCTTTCCCCCTTTATCCTTAACCAATGAACCCCCAAAACTAATCAGGGAAGTTCCTTAACATAATAAACCGGTATACCAAATTCGGAGCAAATCGAATGATTCTGCATGAAAAACCCATTTATCTGAATTAAGGGGGGTGGACTAACCCCGTTTTCCCCCCTTTATCCTTAACCAATGAACTCGCAAAACTAATCAGGGAAGTTCCTTAACATAATAAACCGGTATACCAAATTCGGAGCAAATCGAATGATTCTTCATGAAAAACCCATTTATCTGAATTAAGGGGGTGGACTAACCATCCTTTCCCCCTTTATCCTTAACCAATGAACCCCCAAAACTAATCAGGGAAGTTCCTTAACATAATAAACCGGTATACCACATTCGGAGCAAATCGAATGATTCTGCATGAAAAACCCATTTATCTGAATTAAGGGGGGTGGACTAACCATCCTTTCCCCCTTTATCCTTAACCAATGAACCCCCAAAACTAATCAGGGAAGTTCCTTAACATAATAAACCTGTATACCAAATTCGGAGCAAATCGAATGATTCTGCATGAAAAACCCATTTACATAGGCGTAACCAGCCTTTTGAACGGGGGGGTGCCCAGACTTTTCAACCTAAACATGTTGGATACAAACAATATCTTATATAGTAAAACCTTCTAAAACGGAACTCCATGAAACGCGTCGAATTTCCGTTTTAGACAGGTTTTATCTTAGAAGGTATAATTGTATGGTATTTCTTTTAAAAAGGGCTCAAACGCGATTTTTGTTTGCGTGAGGAGGGGTGAGAAGGGGTTCAAAAGATTAAAATTAGATCTAATGGTAAAAAAAAAAAAAAGATATGTAAATGTTCTTGCAGCAGTGACTAAATGTGGTCACAAGTGTAAAATTTTTTTGCACCCTAACTTCTTATAAAGATTAAAAAAGTCCTTTAACCATGCTGGAAACTTCTATAGGCACAGGGAACGCTGCATGAAATTTTGCCGGATGATAAATCTCAGATAATACATGCGGTACACCAGTACATACGCACGAAAGTTTTTCAGAATGTTACTCCATGACTTCTTAGGGATCACCGGAGGGACCCAAGGAATTTTGGAGCAAAGTCAATATAAATAATTATTATAATATTATAAATAATTATAATATTCATTATAATTATTATATACAAATTTTATTTCATTATTGAAGTTAAATATTTATCACGATTTAACAAGTTACGTTTCATGAAACAAGATTTCTGGGTCTGAACATAATTGTTTGATCCGCGGATTATAGGCCGGAAATTACGGTAATTCATATTTTTAGCTCAGAATGTGTCGAATATATTAGGTAAAACAGGTCATGTCATGATAATATACAATAAATTTTATCAAGATGATAAAAATTATACTATCATGATGCGACTATAATAATAAAGATAGGTACTTGTCTGTCTCTGTGTGTGTGTGTACACGCGCGCGCTGAACTCTGAAAAAACAATGCAGCCCGCACAGCCGTAAGATTTGACAGGATTTGTATGCCTGAACTCATGCATATCGAAGTAAATTTCTGGAATTTTTCATTTAAATTTTTATGCGAATTTTTTCGCATTTTGCGGCAGTTTTTTTTCAAATTAGTAAAAAAGAATCCGATTTCAATATTTTATCCAGTAAACTTTGTCATCTTTTCAATAAAGTGTTTTCGAGATTCTTACAGCAATTTTTCCATTTTTAACAATTTTTAATGTTTTTTAGAGGGTTTTTTCGCATTTCGTGGTGATTTTTTTTTCGACATTCCTAAAAGGGATCCGGTTTAAATCTTTTACCCAAATAGTTAATTTCGTTCCCTGTGGTTTTTTAATCTTTTCCGAATTCTTGATGCGATTTTTAGAGGGGGTTTTCGTGCTTTGAGGCGATTTTTTGACTTTTTTTTTAAACAGAAAAAACTCTCCGGTAATTTTTGCAATTCCCGTAATTAAATTCGAATTGAAATAATGTCAAATCAGTTCATATAAGAAAGCTGAAAATTTAATTTTGCTCGAAATAAAAAACGCAATAATTCAAGATTTGCTTGTTTCGAGACAGAAGAGGTCACAGCTTGCTCGGGACTACGTTGCCGAAGGCAGTCCCCCCTCCCAAATCCTAGATTTGTTTAATTCTATGGTCGTTTAAAAAACCAACCAACGAATTTCCTCTAATAATGAACTTTTCTTTGAGGTACAGGCTTTGAAATAACGTGCGGGATCGCGCGATTTGTGCACAGAAAAGGAAAGTCTCGCATAATTAAAAAACTCTGCGCAGTATCCCCCCCCCCTCCAAATTCTTCACAGACCTGTGATTCTTCAGTGAGTATTTAAAAAAAATTTTTGAAGTCCGTGATTTTTATTTCTTTTATGGAATTTCTTAAAATCAATTCGTGAATCGGTCCCCGAAAAAAATGAGAATTTCTTCAAACGATCGTGGAAAATATCGGAAATTTCGATAAAAAAGTGCAGAAAGTAATCGCCAGTTTCGTCAAAAGATCGCGCAAAAAAATTACGAATTTCGATAAACGATTGACGAAACATTTTTGCAAATTTCGTCAAAATGTCGAGGACACGAGTAAAGAATTTTGTTAATTGATACGGAAAGATATCGAGAATTTTCCCGATCGGCCGAGCAAATTTCGCGAAATTCGACAAATGATCTCTGTGTAAAAAAACTCACTTTCGTCAATCAGTCTCAACTGAACATAAATTTCGGCAGAGGATCGCGGTAAAAACGTGTTTTTTCGTCAAAGGATCGTAGAAAGAAAGCGCGAATTTTGTCAAAAGACTGCGAAAAGATAGAGCGAATTTCATCGAAGAATCGTGCTAAAAAATGCCAATTTCGTCAAAATATCGTGGTAAAAAATGCGAATTTCGTCAAAGGATCGTGGTAAAAAACACGAATTTTGTCAAAGGTTAGTGGTGGAAAGTGCGAATTTCGCCAAAAAATCGCGTAGGAAGACGTGAATTTCGTCAAACGATTTTGGGAAAAAATTGTAAATATTATGAAATGATCGCAGAGTAAAATCGCGAATTTGGTTAAATTTTACTGCACTGGGCTGAAAGATTGAAACCGGGTTCCTTTTCCTGCTTTCGAAAGAACGCTGCGAAACGAGAAGATACTCTAAAAATCGTATAAAAATTTTCAGAGGAAAAAAATTACTATATTGACTTGAAAGACTGCAACGATATTCCTTTTTCGAATGTCAAAAAATGGCCGCGAAACACGAAATTCAACCAATCAACCAACCTCCAGATTAATTTGAATTTTCTGTGCTATTATTTTTCATTTTCAAAGGAGGCAGGTTCAGTGTACCCCCCCCCCCTTTCCCCCGGCTAATCACATTTTAGAATTATCGTTTCACATCTGCATTCCCTTTCAAATTTTTTTGCTTCTCTCTAGACTTTAAACTACGAAAGCAAAGAGACAAATAGTTTCTAGTTCGTCAAGAACTTGCATTTCTCATGAAATTGCAAAAACATGCAATAGAAGGAACGGCGTTAAAAAAAATTTCCAAGAAACAAAAGACGTCAAAATGGAATTATAAAGCCACCTTTTTGAATTACTAAACTAATACAAATTCTTGTAAATGTTCTAGTAATAAAAAAGATAAACAACATAATTTTCTTTAAAAAAAAAAAAAAGAAAAAAAGAACGTAGGTTTCATTTTGTATCACATTTCAAAACTTAGGCTGTTAGTTTTCTGAACTAAATTAATTTGCTAAACTAATGAAACTCTGCTTTCACTTTTCTTCTTTCTTGTGTAGATTTCGATTTTCTTAAATAATTGTGCTTGAGTCTGTGGAAGCGGGGGGGGGGGGGGGGGTGCCCGGGCACCCAGGGCACCCCCTCTGGTTACGCCTATGATTTATCTGAATTAAGGGGGGTGGACTAACCCCGTTTTTCCCCCTTTATCCTTAACCAATGAACTCGCAAAACTAATCAGGGAAGTTCCTTAACATAATAAACCGGTATACCAAATTCGGAGCAAATCGAATGATTCTTCATGAAAAACCCATTTATCTGAATTAAGGGGGTGGACTAACCATCTTTTCCCCCTTTATCCTTAACCAATGAACCCCCAAAACTAATCAGGGAAGTTCCTTAACATAATAAACCGGTATACCAAATTCGGAGCAAATCGAATGATTCTTCATGAAAAACCCATTTATCTGAATTAAGGGGGTGGACTAACCATCCTTTCCCCCCTTTATCCTTAACCAATGAACCCCCAAAACTAATCAGGGAAGTTCCTTAACATAATAAACCGGTATACCAAATTCGGAGCAAATCGAATGATTCTGCATGAAAAACCATTTATCTGAATTAAGGGGGGTGGACTAACCCCGTTTTTCCCCCTTTATCCTTAACCAATGAACTCGCAAAACTAATCAGGGAAGTTCCTTAACATAATAAACCGGTATACCAAATTCGGAGCAAATCGAATGATTCTGCATGAAAAACCCATTTATCTGAATTAAGGGGTTGGACTAACCCCGTCCCCCCCCCCCTTTATCCTTAACTAATGAACTCCCAAAACTAATCAGGTAAGCGCTTTATCACAATGAACCTAGAAAAAAAATTTGAAGCAAATCGGATGTTTCTATCAAGAGTTATCGCGTTACGTACATACATACATACATACATACATACGTACATACAGAACGGGCGGGCACATTAGCTCTCAGGCTTTGATAGCCCGTGAGCTAATAAATGCCCCTTCTTAGCAAGTGTAAATGTTTCCTTCTTAGAAAGTGTAAATGTATTATATATTCTTTTCTTATGTATTAGTATATTAATTATGCATGGATCGACACGTTTGTCAGTTTAATACAGGGTTCCATCATAGACAGGTTTTTTTTCACACGTTTTAATATATTTTAATAAGCGTAGAAATCTGCTGTTCTTCTAAAAGAATAAATTTTAATGTTTAAGTGTAGAATAATGGCGATTTAAAAATGTATGCATTTTTGCAAAACTTTTTGGGCCAGGCCTAATTTTACTCACCTTTGAATGGACCAGGCCACGCTGAGACAATGATTTTCATATGGGCTGGGCCAAAACTAGGGCTGAAAATTTTGGATCGTGAAAACTAGGAATGAAACCTGTCCCGGCTCTGCACAGAATAAAAAAAGTTAGGTCCGGCCCGTCCCGGTCCTTCAGAAAAAAGTATGGCCCGGGCCGTAAAAGAGTCGAGACCAGGCCTGGCCCGGCCCGAGTGCCGTGAGTGAAAATCGGCCTGAGCCCGTGTAGATCTCTACCACCCCCCCACCCCCCTCCCCTCAAAAGAAAAAAAAATCTGAAAAAACTCTACCCCTGGATTTTTAGCCGTGAGAGAACTATTCCTATGATCAAGTTGTACACAGCTGAGAAGCAATTGATAAAAGAAAAAGTATCTCATGCATTTTTAAAATTAGCCAAAGTACGATATAGTCTCACCTTCAGAAAGTTCGAATAGGAAATTTTCTTGATAATTATTAATTTCTATGCATAAAGCATTTATTTAATGCATATGTTTTTATTGCAATCAAATCAGATAAATTATTTTAGCGTTTGAGCAATTTTTTAATTTTTGTTTGAGTCTGACAATTGATGGTTGATAAATTTTCTGAAAAATCAAATTCCTTGAGGGGGGATATTGCCCCTCCTAGCCCCCCTCAAATGGCGCCCCTGCTTCCGTCTCGGCACATTAAAATGTTTTCGTTTACGAGAGGATTCCGCGTTTACAGAAAACCTGCCAAGAAGGAATGACAATTGGAACAAGTTCCATTTCAGATAGGTTTCAAACATTACCAAGCATATATATATAGTGTTGTTTTTGTCTTTTGTCGAATCTTGAATTGTTTTCCTTTGAGATAGGTCGTCTTTATAGATTTTACTGTAATACAGTTATGCTCTTCAGAAGTATACTATAGAGTGAGTACGTTTTAGCAGTTTTAATGGATACTGTGAAAACGGAACCCGTTTATAACAGAAACCTGTTTAAAGCGGAAAAGTTCATAGTCCCGACGAAAGACATACCTTTGAATTATACCTTCTAAGATGAACACCTGTCTAAAGCGGTATTTTTCACAGCTTCTTTATGATTCCGTCTTAGCGGTTTTTACTGTTGTATCCATGATACAGTAAACCAGTTCTTCGTTCGGGGGCAGTCCGGACCCCCCCCCCCCCCCCCCCACCACCCACTTCCCCCGAATGAAGGGCTCGTCAAAAGGCTACGCCACTGTTCGTACCTTTTCTTACTTTTTCGATTTTGGTTGCAGATGTTTTTTAGAATGACACTTTCATTTTCAGAACCGGTTTTGAAAGTGAAAGTAACTTTATAAGAAATATCTGCGACCAAAATCGAAAAAGTAAAAAAAGTGCGATGTAGAGACGGACCTCGGCTATCCACTACAAAAAAAAAATTATTTAAAAATGTCGAAATGCAAACGAGATATTAGATAAATCCCTCCCCATAGGATTAGCATTAGCTCGTGAGTGTCTTCGCCGCAGGGTGTGGAGAATTATATGGTTTGACACCAATTGAGTGATAAAGGAGTGGCGGTGGCTCTATTGTTTACGTGGGGTTGTTCGCTTTCAGGGGTCATCTCTCTGTATGAGTAGGTGTGTGTTGATAGAACATTTTAAGAACATGTTTACGCTTTTTACTGTAAATAGATGTAGAATAGTGCATAGCTGCCAAGTTGTACGGATTTTCCATACCACTGCAATTTAATAAAAAATTTCAGTTAATTGAATCACCGAAATTCAAGCAATTTTAACGTTTAAATAAGTCAAAAATTTCTATAAAATTTTAGTGGTAAGAAAAATCCGTACAAGTTGGCAGCTATGATAGTGTATTATAACTGTGAATATGTCTTCCAATAAAAAGGAAGAGAAAAAATGATATCCTGTTGAATTAATTGAGTAAGTTCCAATTGATTGCAATTAAGATAGCGCTAGTTAATTAAGAAATCCACTGAACCAGAATCGGTCGCAACACTGGAGCATCGGCGGGGAAATATAAATTGATGACTGCACTAAGAATTGGCATTTCATTAAACGGATAAATTATTTAAAATTTCTCTTAAATTTACGATATATTGGAAGGCATAATTCTTTGAATGAGTGAATATAAAGATGGATCAAGGTGAAATTTTAAAAAGAAACATAGCTAAACGTGGGTCAATTACATCCACAGTAACGAAATTTATTAAAAAAATTTATAGCAAAATTAAAAAAGAACTTGATTCCAAACCGGAAATAGTTGAGGATTCTTTAGCGGCGCTACTTGAATATAAATTATCATTAGAAAAATTAGATGAATCAATTGAATCGGAAATTGAAACCGATAATTTAGAAACAGAAATAGAAAATTCGATAGAGTATAAAGAAGCTATAGTGAATTGCAAATCAAGAGCCAGTAGATATTTGAAAAATTTAAAGATAAATTCTACTATCACGAGTGAACCAAAAGCAACTACGCCCTCCATATCAGACAGTCAATTAAAGTCGAATACGAAATTGCCGCGAATTTCTTTAAATAAATTTACAGGCGACATTTGCAAATTTCAAAAACTTTAGCCTCAGTTTAAAGTCGCTATTGACGAAAATGAAGCTCTTCAGGAAATTGAAAAATTCACTTATTTAAAATCTTTAATTTTTGATTCAGCAGCTGCCGCTATTAATGGGCTTCCATTAACAAATGAAAATTATGTAACGTCAATAAATATACTAAAGGATCGCTTTGGAAAAAGAGAGGTTTTGATTTACGCGCACACTAACAAATTATTAAATTTAGAAGCAGTACGAAGATCAAATGACGTACATTCTATGAGAAAATTATATGATGAAACATCGATACAAATACGAAGTCTCGAACCGCTTGATGTGGAGTCCGACCAATATGGTTGCTTTGTATTACCCATTATTTATAAACGCATCCCGAATGATCTCGTATTACAATTTCACAGAGAACAATGCGATAAAAAGGATGTTTGTGTAAATGATTTATTATTGTTCCTGAAACGTGAAACAGAAGCGCGAGAAAAAACTATTAATGTTACTTCTATCAGTTTTGAAAATACTAAATCCCATGGAAATAAATTTAGACAAAATTCTTCCGAACACTTTCACCAAGGAAAAATTAAACATCCTTCAGCATTTACATTAAATACAATTGCAGAAAATATTTGCCCCTCTTGCTCTCAAAAACAAGAAGCGAATTTATGTAATTTAAATTTGGAACAACAAAAAGAATCTTTAATAAAACGAGGAAAATATTTCAGATGCTACAGAAAATTCCACAGGAAACAGCAGTGTAGAAGTTCTGGGATTTATTGCGCAATTTGCTTTTCGAAATCTCATCAGAATTCTCTTTGTAACAAAAAACAAAAAGAAAGATCATCGGATGAAAATAACATTGATCTCCTTTCGACTGAGCGTGAACCGGGGGGGGGGGGCGGAAAATAAACAATAAGAAAGTATAACTGTTTCTTCACTTTGTTGTAATCCAGATGAATATATTTATTTTCAAACGTTGAAAGGAATAATGATTGGCAAGAACCAAAATATTAATGTTCGAATATTACTAGATAGTGCCTCACAGCGGACATTTATCGGGAAGAATTTGTCAAATCGTTTCAATTTTTGAGGTAACAGGGCAGGAATCATTAATAATCCATACTTTTGCTGGAAAGAAACCTATTGTTGATAATCATGATAGAGTAAAGATTTTCCTAAAAGACAATAATTCTGACAATATAATATGTCTGGAAGCGTTAGAAACGGAGAAAATCTGTTCCGATATAATACGCGCCTCAAGTTCGGAGTTATATGAAAAAATTAAAAATATGGGTATACAGTTATCAGATGTTTCGGTTGAATTAAATGATGGTGAGAATGAAATAGATTTATTGATTGGTAGCGATTACTATTGGTCAATTATGACAGGGAAATATAAATGCATTTCACCAACTCTTGTTCTGAATGAAACTAAATTAGGTTGGACACTTCACGGTAAATTCTCAGAAGAAGTTAATGTAAATAATTTAGTGAATGCTATGTACATATCTATTTGGGATAATAACAAGGACGATAAAATGTCAGTTCAACCTGAAACTGTAGAAGGGTTGGGGATTCAAGAAGATAATACGAACTAAGATTTGTGTGATGAACAAATATCAGAACAATTTGAAAATTCCATTAAATTTAAGAACAACAGATACGAAGTTAAAGTACCTATGAAATACGATAATCTTGGTCTTCCTAATAAATACATTGCCAAAAAGAGATTTGAAAGTTTAATTAAGCGATTTGTAAACAATTCTGAATTATTTAACGAATATAAAGATATCATTAATGAATATAAGGCTTTGGGAATAGTAGAAATTGTTGAACCCCAGGAAATAAATTCGACCAATGGTAATTTTACATACTATTTATCCCACCACCCTGTGATTCGAACGGACAAACAAACTTTATTAAATCCGATGAGCTGGCGACATTGTCCCGGTAGTTCAAATCCTTCTGACCGACGTACAAGTGGACTCCCACTTCTTGACCTTGACAGCGATTATCTATGGTGGTCAGGGCTTCCATGGTTAATAAAAGATTCAAATTTATGGCCCAAGGAAGACAGAGAAGTAGATGCAGGTATGAAACAACTAGAAGCTAAAGGAAAGGTAATTTTACAAAACCTTTGTTCATCAGAACAACAGAAAACACTTATAGAGATTGAGCGTTTTAGTTCTTTCTTGAAGGCAATTAAAACAGTGGCAAATTTGGAAGCAGCCAGGGATATAACTACAAAATCTTTCATTTTGTGTTTTCGTCGATTTATTTCAAGACGCGGAAACTGTAAAATCATTTTTTCTGAAAATGCATTGAGTTTTAAGGCTGCTGATGAAGAACTACAACAATTTGAGAAAATCGTTAAAGATCAAGAACTTCAGGATTTTATATCAAATAAAGGTATGACATGGAAATTTATCGTCGAACGTGCTTCATGGTGGGGAGGGTTTTACGAAAGGCTCGTAAAAAGTGTATAAGAACCCCTAAGGGAAATTTGGGGAAGAGCTCTCATCTCATTTGAAGAATTGGCAACAATCTTGACAGAAATAGAAGCCAAAATAAATATTAGACCACTAACATATACAACAAGTGATTTCGGCGAGCCAGAGCCACTTACGCCGGTTCATTTCTTTCGACTAGGAAGAGAAAACATTAGTTTTCCGAAATTAGAAATTTTTGCCGAATTAGAAAATAAAATTTCTACTAAAGAAACTTTGTTAACCCCTTGGGGACGAGCGACACGTATACGTGCCACATGAAGCGCTTAGAATCCTTGTTTTTCCTCACCAGTAAAATTTTACTATAAAATTTGCCTTGTTTAATCAGCGCATTTTCTCGATTCAAGAAAACACAAATTACTGTTTTTAAAAAACGATGACAATCAATTAAAAATTTCGTATAAGGTTCCCGTCCCGAAGGGGTTAAGGAGAGAACGATATCAAAGTAAGTTGTTGAAAAGCTCTGGATTAAGTGGAAGGAACAATAGTTATTGCATTTAAATTCAATTCATCAATTTAAAGCTCTTAAAAGACAAAACTTAAAAATTGGACATGCTGTCTTAGTAGATGGTACTGCTAAACCTAAACTATGGTGGGACTTAGGAATAGTTCAGGAAGTCATTCTTGGCAGAGATAAACTTATCCGTGCATAGCTGCCAACCTTTACGCTTTTTTCATACAACTAAAATTTTATAGAAAATATTATCTCATTCAATCGTCGAAATCTCATGATTAAACAAGGCGAAAATCTCCTTTAAATTTTAGTAGTAGCCAAAAAGCGTAAAAGTTGGCAGCTATATCCGTGCTTCCATAATAAAAACTGCTAAAGGACTGCTGAGAAAACCAGTACAACTTTTGTATCTTTTTGAACTAGATTGTTGAATGATAAATGATTTCAGTATTTGATTTGAATTTTTTTTTATGCTAATGTTTGAGTATCAGAATGTGTTTGTTTTATAAATTCATAGTTGGAAATATTTTTTTTTTTTTTTTTTATCCATTTAGTAAAAATATTTCATTTTATGCATAATTCTACCTTATTTCAAATTGAAAAGGTTATTGAATTAATAATGGTATTTTATTTGTTTATATTATGTATAGTATATATATATATATATATATATATATATATATATATATTCAGTTAATCTTATTCAGGTAAAATATCTGGCCAGCTATGTTCATGTAGCTACATGTTATAAGAGTGTCTTTTTTTAATATATTGATCATGACTTTATTATTTTATGTTTAATTCTTTATACTTCAACACCTGTAGATTGAAAATTTTCTATTTCATTATTTCAGTTGTGAATTAAGGTTATGTTTATTATAAGAATGTGATTATGTTGATTTATCATTATGTACTTTATAAGAATGTGATTATGTTGATTTATCATTATGTACTTTCATGAGTCCAGGTCGGGAGTGTGTGGAGAATTATATGTTTTGACGCCAATTGAGCGATAAAGGGATGGCGGTGGTTCTATTGTTTACGAGGGGTTGCTCGCTTTCTGGGCTCATCTCTCTGTATGAATAGGCGTGTGTTGATAGAATGTTTTAAGAACATGTTTTCGCTTTTTACTGTAAATAGATGTAGTATAATGTATTATAGCTGTAAATATCTCTTCCAATAAAAAGGAAGAGAAGTCGAATTAATTGACTAAGTGCCAATTGATTTAAATTAAGATAGCGCTAGTTAATTAAGAAATCCACTGAACCAGAACCGGTCGCAACACAGGGACAGGAGCCTTAAAGCACACAAATTTATAGGTGACATGTATTAAAAAATTATTGCTGCCAGAGACGTCGGCTATTCGTTAGGAGGTACATGTAAGGAGGAGGGTTAAACAGAAAATACAATCTATATTTTCCTTCAACTCGCTATATGGATAGCTTATGTATAAGAACATCAACTATTTATTTACGGGAACTTTGACCAAAGCTAGCCTTTGGTGGTGGTGGTGGGGGGGGGGGGGGGGGAGACATGAAGTTAAAAAAAAAAAGCAAAACTTTACATTCTGAAAAAAGTTGAAAAAATGACAAACAAATAAATTTTTTTGAAAAGTTTACAATGTAGGAGGCAATACGGTTAAATTGGGGGGGGGGGGGGGGTAAATGTGAGAGATTTGTCACAAGAACGCACAATTTAGGGAATACACAGCAGAAATAAAAATGTTTTTCGAAAATAATTTGAAATAAAATTTAGGATCTAAAATTACTGACTATACACGTGTAGAGTTCTGCATCGGGGTAAGAAAACCGCTTTTACTCAAAACTGGCGCGAACGGCCGTTAGCGACGGTTCGGTTCTATATTTTTGTTACGGATCAGGTTAAACCATTAAGGACCGTACCTTCTTATACTTGACACAAATGACTCGAAATAAATTTTATTTTATACATATTAATGACTAATTATACTCTCTGTAGGAAAAATCGGCTTTTGAAGGACAAACGTCCTCTTTTCATTTTCCCTTCGTTACCATAGTTACTAACATAAGATAAGGCCCGAGGAGTGACCAACGAAAGGATAATGAAAAGAGGATGTTTGTCCATGAAAAGCCAAATTTTTCCTTCAGAGAGTATAAGAGACGAGCCGTTAATTCCCAAATTGGCTCATCCGACTTCAACAATCTGATCCTTTGTTAATATTAATATTTTGGATTACTTTACTGAGATTTTGATCAAATTTAACAAAATAAATCAATATAAGTCATTATAATTGCATTCTATTTTACATTACACTACTTCATAAGAAAATAAATATAATTATCTACTATATAAATATCAGTTTTAGCCAATCAGATTGCTGGACTCGGTTGAGCCAATTTGGGAATTAACGGCTCGTGTATAAGAGTAAAAAACCGATATTGCATTTTTTTTTTTTTAAATGTATCATATGATATGTTGTGAAAACGCAACGTCAGTACAAATCAACTACATTGTTGCCATATCAAAGTCTTTGAAGCATTTACTATGTAGCGGTACAATATATTTACTGCACATAGTTATAGTTTTGATTGGTACAGTATCTGTATCTTGAATTGCTGAATTTTTTTTCAGTCTTTATGGTGCAGCTATGAACATAATCCGAAATTTGTCAATAAAAATTTCCAAAATATTACGTATTATTTCATTCATAATTCTAATTTTTTACAAAACGAATCAATTAACAATTTTTTTTCTTAAAAATAAAAATCATATATACAATATGTAATATGTAATAATAAATATTTTGAAAAAAGTGTTCACTATAAAATAAAAAAATCACAAACATAATGTTGCAAAAACGCAAAGTCAGTCTCTTTAATGGGTTAATTTCTACTTTTTTGCAGCGAATTGATTTGACTGTCATTGTTTCGTGTTCGGGTTAAAGTTTTGTTTCCCGTGGGTCGGGTACGGGTTGACTCTATTTGTCAAAAGATTGCCCAAAATATTTTTTCTTGTGAAGAATCTACATAGAAAAAACCTCCATAACGAACACTTCAAAAAGTGGGTACGTCTATTTCAGTGGCGTGGCGTCCGGTCATCGCTGGATGCGGCGATGACCAAGCAATATTTTAAAACTCTTAATAAGCTTTTAAAACTCTACGATCCAGTTTTAGCAGAACATTTGGAGATTTAAAGTTTCTTTTTCGAACATTCAACCATTGAATTTTAGAGTTAATAATTTTTCCCCACAAACTTAAATAATTGCGATGACCACCGAACATTTTCACGCCACGCCACTGGTCTATTTAGCAAACACTAATTCAAATACTATGCCTAGCACTTAGATATTTGTATACTTTCACTTTTGAATAGTGTAGGGGAGACTTGACCCACCCTTCAGTTTTCATATTTAAAATAATTTCAGAGTTTTGCCAGTATGTGGCAACCAAAGCTACTGAAATGCCCAAACAATAGTCTTTGTTTCATGCAGATAATTGAAAAAGGAGTGGAAAAATCCGCTACGCGTAAAAAGTCACCATAAAAAATAAGGGCTCACATAACCTAAGGTGGAATTGTCCCACACATTTCTGAATAATTATATATGTTACCGGCCAAACCCGATTTTAGGCTAAACTAGATTGGCCTAGGCCAAACTAGTTTATCCTAACGCCCATAGGATAAACTAGTTTTTCCTAGGCCAAACTAGTTTATCCTAACGCCCATAGGATAAACTAGTTTTTCCTAGGCCAAACTAGTTTATCCTGACGCACGTAGGACAAACTAGTTTTTCCTAGGCCAAACTAGTTTGGCCTAATGCTCATAGGATAAACTAGTTTAGCCTGCTATTCATTGGTCTGAACTAGTTTATCCTAGGCCGATCTAGTTTGTCCTAGGCCAATTCAATTTGGCGAGCTTTTATTGATCCCAAAGACTTCCTCGGCGCCAACCTTCTAGTTTGTCCTAGGCCATTCTAGTTTATTTTAAGCCAATGCAATTTGACGTCTTTTTATTGATCCCAACTACCGCTCCGGCATCAACCTTGTGCAAAGTAGTATTGCTGTCACCGCTGTATAATATATTTTATTCGATGAAGAGTGGAATACAGTTCCCCTACCTTTCCCATTTCACTGCCATCGCTAGTTACAAAATATGTTCCATATGACAAATTATGTGCTGGAGGACCAAGAATAGGGTGCGATGCTATCATAAAATTTAGGAGAGGAATAATTTGGAGAATTGATTAATTATGTGCAGTTATACCTCGAAAATCCGGCATCGTCAGGACCAGGACTTCGCCGGATTTTTGAAAATTCCAGATTTCTGAAAGAATATCAAATGTACTTCTGATATCTTAATGGTGCATAATGATTCATAATTAATTCAAAACCAAGTGACATTTATATGGGAAAAATAAATATAAAAAAAACATTGATTTTTTCTATGGTACATAAATTCTAATAAACAGTGAAATCAATTCTTGTGTCGATCGATAAAATTTTATTTGCTATAGTTTCTGCCGTTCTTTAACAAGTTTTTCTTGGATTTTATAAGTGAACAATATCGATTTCGGAAATGTAGTATTGTTCCTCTAAACCATTTAGTGATTTTCCAGTGAAACATATACATTTTTCAAGTGACATCTTTTCTTCTGCAAGTTTTTCGTTCTCCTTCCTATGAGCTGCTAATATAGCGTTATCGGAGGTTCTATTTAGCACAGCTTGAGCGATCTCAGTGTCCGCTAATCCATCTCTTTCGATCTCGAAATTTTTAATTCGTAAACAATTGCTATTTTTCTTTGTCCCATAAGTTGGAAGAAAAAAAAATTGGGAGAGCTGGCTTTCGTTCCCAGATTTTTGAAGTTGCCTTATTTCAGAATGCAAGATTTTCGAGGTCACAATGTATTAGTATTTAAAAGTAAAAAAAGCGTAAAATAAAATCGGCAGAATTAAAAAAAAAATGAAACTACAAAATTTTAAAGATTTTTAATTTTGTGTGCTGTGAGAGGGCGGGGGGCAGATTTTTATTTAATAAAAATTTTAATGCGCGCTTCAAATCACACTTAATTTAATTGAAAGTATTTTAACTGTGATTCATTTAATTGTAGTATACAACTAAAGTACATTATTTGCAATTGAGCCTAATTGCAACTGAATTCAATTGAATTTTAATTAGTTGCAGCTTGCTTTTAATCTTTAATCGCTATTAAATCAAATACACATATATTTTTTAAAAACAAATTTAATATTTGAATAAAAATATAATTGACTGATGTTCATAACTGCACAATTATGCTGCTTATAAAAAAATCTTAAATCATTAGTAGTAGTAATAATAATATTTGTCGAAGCTCATTTGTGTTGTAAATAAAATCACTCAATTAATAGAATAATATTTATTATAAGAAAATTTTTACTTCTTTTTTTTTTTCTTTTTCTTTTTCTTTCTTTCTTTTTTTTTTTTTTTTTTTGTGAGTGTGACTGAGTGTGAGTGTGTGTTAGAAATAGGTTATCAAATTTCTTCAAACTTTAACAATTAGTAAAATTAAGGATTATTACCAAACTGGAAAAAAATATTCAGCAAATAAAATTCTCTTTACAGAATATTACATATACATTTGTACGGATGGGGATACAGTACTCTAAAACCTGTTAGTAGAAACTGCGTATCACGAAATCCTGTTTTAAACGGATTTTTTTTTTTTTTTTTTTTTTTTTTTTTTTTTTTTTTGTTACCGGTGCAAATTAGATATAATAATCCGTTTGAAAAAAACATAATACATTTGATAAAGACGACGGGCCTGCTAAAAAAGGAACTTAACAAAATCGAAGTTTTTTCCTCTCCTTTGTGATTCCGGCTCAGATGGTTTTTCTATATAAAATTTTTCAGATTTTCAAGTCTCCGTGTAAAAGTATTAATGGTATTAGTAGTAATTCGGATATTTACATACAAATAGAGATTCATTAAAAAATGAATATAGTTTACAAAAGAATCATTAATATCGTCAATCTACATTCTGTTGCTTGGAGATTTAAAAATTGTTAAAATTCTATACAATAAAATCTTCTAAGACGGAATTGCATAGGAAAGAAGAAAAAATCCGTTATAGGCAGATTCCCTTAGTAGCAGGTTCATTGTCTGTTGTAAATGCATTATATTCTTTTCACAAGTGCTAGTATCTTCATTTTACATAGATCAACATTTTTTTTTTTTTTTTTGAAACACGGGATTCCGTCATAGGCAGGTTATTTTTCTCAGGTTTTAACGTACTTTATTTTGTTACCGACTGAAAATTTCTGCTTGATCAGACCTCAAGAAGAATGCAGTCAACTCCCGAAAGAAGCCAGAAAAAAAAATTGAGTCACGGCCCATCTCGGTCCGAACCTCTCGAAAAAAGTAATTCTCAAAACAAGACCGGACCGAGTGTCAGGAAGGGAAATTGTGTAGGCCCGTACAGACCCGTACATCGAATAACCAATAGACTAGTTCACAAAATTTTGTAAATTAGGACGCTAAAGTTCTCTTATATTTAAAAAAAAAAAAGAGTATGAAGTGAACTTTGCTCACTTCCATAGATGAATTTGAGTTGAGCGGACTCGTGAGAAAAATTTTGAATTTGAGCCTGAACTCGACTCATTTTTGAAAATTTAATTTGAGTTTGCATTAGTTCATTTTTTTGTGTGTCCAACACTGGTTGGCATCAATAAAAGCACGTCAAATTGAATTGGCCTAGGATAAACTAGATTGGCCTAGGACAAACTAAAAGGTTGGCGCCGAGGAGGTCTTTGGGATCAATAAAAGATCGCCAAATTGAATTGGCCTAGGACAAACTAGATCGGCCTAGGATTAACTAGTTCAGACCAATGAATAGCAGGCTAAACTAGTTTATCCTATGAGCATTAGGCCAAACTAGTTTGGCCTAGGAAAAACTAGTTTGTCCTACGTGCGTCAGGATAAACTAGTTTGGCCTAGGAAAAACTAGTTTATCCTATGGGCGTTAGGATAAACTAGTTTGGCCTAGGAAAAACTAGTTTATCCCATGGGCGTTAGGATAAACTAGTTTGGCCTAGGCCAATCTAGTTTGGCCTAAAATCGGGTTTGGCCGGTAACATATATATGAAAAGCTGTTTATTACTAAAAGTTAAGTTTTTCCATTGCCAATTTTTTACAGCATAGAGGCTGGAGAGTTAATGGGTTAGACAATTCTAAGATTTGGTCCAAGAAAATACAATTTTATCATTTCATTAAGGGAAGTTTAACATGCTTTATTTCTACAAGGGAGAAACTGGTTCTTTCTACGGCGGGGGTTGGGGGGTGGGAGAAGGGATGAGCATTAAGAAAATATAATTTATAGATTCTTTCAACTGGCTAAATTCATAGTTTATATATAAGCAAAGATATTTTATATATTTTTAAAACTTTAATCTAGAATGACCTTTGGGCGTCTTTATTTTATTCCCTTTACAAGCTCTGTACGTTATTTTTCCCTCCACCCTCCACCCAAAAGCCATTATTGATTAAAGTTTTATAAACATATAAAACATATTTGCTTACATATAAACTATCAATGTAGCGAGTTGAAAGAATCTATAAATTGTATTTCTTTAATACCCCCCCCCCCCCTCCGTAGAAAGCACCAGCTTCTTCTTTGTAGAAATAGAGCATGTTAAACTTCCCTTAATGAAATGTTAAATTTGTGTTTTCTTGGACCAAATCTTAGCATTGTATAACCCACCCATTAACTCTGTACTCCCCGCCCCCTACGGTGTAAAAAATTGACAGTGGAAAAACTTGACTTTTATTAATAAGCAGCTGTTCTTGTATAATTATTCAGAAATGTGTGGGCCCTTTCCACCTTAGTTAAGGTGAGCCATTTTTTTCATGTAGATTTCTGCTTTGATTTGCTTCAGATTGCTTTGATTTTTTCCGGTGGTGATTTTTACCGGGGGATTTTTTCCGGGAGTGATTTTTACCGTGGTGATTTTTTCCGAGGCGATTTTTTCCGCCTACCCCTTAAATGTACCCTTTCCTACATTATAAAGATTAAGATGAAAAATTTTTACTTTTCAAAAATTTTCATTTGTTTGTCACTTTTTTTTGTTAATTTCAACCTCTTTAACATCTCTATATATAAAGTTTTGTTCCTTTTAATTTTATGTCTCCCCTCCCCTCCTTCTCACACCAAAGGTTACCTTTGGTCAAAGTTTCCATAAATATAAATTTCGCTATTCTTAAGCTACCCATGTAGCAAATTGAAAGAGCAGATACACGTGCTTCACTTTAAACATAGAATCGGTTTTCTATAACTAAATATATACGTACCTCATTAACTAATATCTCTCAATTTTAAGTTCAATGAAGTATTTACAATTATTGTTATTTTTACAGTTGCCTTTTTTACCGTTGACCTTTTTACCGGTTGACTTTTTTACCTTTGCCTTTTATACCTGTTGACATTTTTACCGTTGAGCTTTTTACCGTTGACCTTTTTACTGCTGACCTTTTTACCGCGCACCGATAGGATATGGCTATGCCTTTCTTATTATGATTTCATTTATGTTTTGACATTTAGTATATAACAATAATAATAAATTTTTGCTTAATTCTCTTTGCACCGTTGGCGATTCCTTTACTTTACTCATATATTTTACTCTTTAAATTTAAAATATGGGTTACAATTCTGAACGAACCATGTGTGATTAAACTCAAAAAACATTAGAAAATTGCAATATCTGTTAAAGCCTGCTGTAATACGATATTTTCCAAACGTCTGCAAAAACTCTTCCTTATCCTATTATTCCAGGCAATAGGGAATTTTACCTAGCAAAATTAATGGTAGTTCTGGAAATCGGCTTACTATATGTTTTTTGGGTCGCTGAATCCGAATTTGTAACTTCCCATCAAAATTTCCCCCCGGCAACCTCCCCAAATTTTGGTAAAAAGCCCCAAAAAAGCTTTTATTAAAAAAATCAAATTTTTTATTGTTTTAGGGGAA
Organism: Maratus speciosus; assembly: GCA_963932465.1. Taxonomy (NCBI): domain Eukaryota; kingdom Metazoa; phylum Arthropoda; class Arachnida; order Araneae; family Salticidae; genus Maratus; species Maratus speciosus. The sequence continues at coordinate 273,079 of CAWVRF010000135.1, read as the reverse complement.
AAGTATCTAGAAATTCAGGAAGTAGACAAAATTTGCAACAAATTAGATACATGACATTATTGACTTAGGATGAAGGAAAAGGGGTGATCTGCCTCGGAACATGAGCGCGGTGCTGCGTGGACTAAGTTGCGAAATTCCACTTAACCACTCACACGTTTACATTCGCCTCCCATCTCCCCTCCGAACTTTCCTTATAAAGTTTACTTTAAGTTTTTTGGGTCGCTGAATCCGAATTTTTACCTTAACCCCAAAATCCCCCCCCCCCGAAAACCCCCCAAAATAGTTGTTATTAACTTAAATTTCTTATTGTTTAAGGAGAAAAGCATTACGAAATTCAGAAACTAGACAAAATTTGCAACAAATAGGATGTATGACATTATGACGTAGGATAAACGGGGAGAGAGGGGGCTGCCTCGGAACATTCCCCGCGCGCTTTTCTCAAAAACCAAATTTTTTCAAAAAATCAATTTTTTGGGCGGTTGCCGGGTGAAATTTTGGTGGGAAGTTACAAATTCGAATTCAGCGACCCAAAAAACATAAAGTGAGTCGAAATCCAGAACTAGTATTAATTTTTCCAGGTAAAATCCCCTATTGCCTGTACTTCATAATTTAGTGCACGTAGCGCCGCAGTGCATGTTCAGAGGCAGCCCTCCCCCTCCCCGTTCATCCTACGTCATAATGTCATGTATCCTATTTGTTGCAAATTTTGTCTAGTTTCTGAATTTTGTAATGCTTTTTTCTTTTCCCCTAAAACAATAAGAAATTTAAGTTAAAAACAACTATTTGAGGGGAGGGGTTCGGGGGAGAAAATTTTGGGGGTAAGTTAAAAATTCGGATTCAGCGACCCAAAAAATTTAAAGTAAACCTTATATAGAAAGTTCGGAGGGGAGATGGGAGGGCGAATGTAAACGTGCGAGTGGTTAAGTGGAATTTGCCAACTTAGTTCACGCAGCACCGCGCGCAAGTTCCGAAGCAGATCCCCCGTTCCCCTTCATCCTAAGTCATGATGTCATATATCTAATTTGTTGCAAATTTTGTCTACTTTCTGAATTTCTAGATACTTTTTCCCTAAAAAAACAACAAATAATGATTTTTTTATAAAAACCTTTTTTTAGGGGGGGGGCATTTTACCAAAATTTGGGGGGGTTGCCGGGGGAAATTTTGGTGGGAAGTTAAAAATTCGGATTCAGCGACCCGAAAAACATATAGTAAGCCTTTTTCCAGAACTTCCATGAATTTTTCTAGGTAGAGCCCTATACGGTCTCTATCGCCTGGACTATATATAAACATGAATTGAATCCTGTCTTCCCGCTAGAGCCAAACATCATTAATCTCAATATAAATGAGACAGCCACGAAACGCCTCTTGTGCAGTTGAGATCGAAAGGAAACTCCTCTTCTTCCGTTTTTCATAAAAGCAAAATCAACGCCATTTTGTTCCGTTTTCTTTTTATCAGCGGAAATGCGTCGTTTCAGGATAACCGATTACTTCTTTGGAAAGCACGCAATACGGCCTTCTTTTTACTTTATGTATTAAATGACCAACCCCTTAAGAAAGACTGCCTTGGGAACATGTGGTTTCAAGAAACCAGATGCTTAATCACCTCTGTACTTTTGAGTACTTACTTAGTTTTAGAATGTTTTAGGAAAAAGAAGCGATTCTGAAACAAATATTTCTACAATAACGTGAAACTTTCTGGTTTTTGAGCTTAAGATTTAACAGCTGTTTGTAATATTTGAAACACTTCTATGCTAATTAATAAAACAAGACTTACAAATAGCACAATTTTATCTTTAAACACATATAATTTATACATATTTTAGCTAAAATAGGAACTCATTATAGTAATATTACATCATTATAAAACCATATAAAAATTCTATTTTTTATTAAAAAAATAACTTTTATAGAAAATTTTAAGAATTTACAATTTATACTTTTATATAATGTACTCAGATAGATCAAATCGATTTCCTGTAACTCGGAATGGTATGTTGTTTCAATTAAAACATAAAGAATATTCTTTATTTTTACTATCCAGTCATATTTTTCCAAGGACTTTGTAAGTAAAAATTTCACTCGCAGTGACATGAAATGCAGCGAATGAAAAAACATGAAATGCAGCATATATATTGCGCATTTTATCAATTAACGTTACAATGTTTCTTTAAATACGTCATACAATAGTACAGAAAGAAAAATACTTTAAATTATATAGCGTAGTTATTTGCAGTTATTTAAAACTTAAACTAAAAAGGATTTTTATATAGAATTTAAAAATGAAACAGTGGTAGGAAACTATTTCATATACTGAATTATTATTCTGCAATATTTTGAATCAAATTTATTTAAGGCTGTTTTTGAAAATAATAATAATAATAATACTGCTGAATAGTGTGAAACTTCTTCCCACATTAACAAAGCCATTTTTATATGTGCATGAAGTTTATAGACATTGTTCGTAATAGTATTTGAGCTCTTTAGTATTGAATAGCATTAAAAAAATATATATAAATATATTTTAATAGCATATTTCGAAAAATGTAAGGAACTACCAGGGGCGTATTTAAGCAGAAATCATTAGGGGGGCGTATATGAGATTTTGCCGACTAACTTAAAAATATATATATATGTCATTAAAAGTGCATTTCTTTGTCTGTGTATATGCATACCCGGAGTCCAAAATAGACTGACTAATTTTAAAATTCAATAACTTGCAAATGGTGACTGTTATAAAATTAAATTCTTGCAGGAGTGTTATGTAAGATATCAGGAATTTTTTTACTGTGATTCTCGATTTTAGTTTAAAGTATTGGTGGTAGATGGCGCTGCTTGCAATAGGCGCTAAATCGGGGTCCGATTTTCGGCTTCTCTCTTTTCTCAATATTGATGCGAAAGAAGAAGATTAAATATATGCTGTGGGCCCCTAAGAACAAAACTGCATTGGCGACTGAGAACCATTCCATGTATTTAATCTCCTTCTTTCATATCAATACTGATAGAGAAGAGAAACAAAACATCAGGCCCCAATTTAGCACTAGCAGTGTATCGCTGCTATTTTAAACTAAAATCAAGAATAGCTGTAAAAAAAAAAAACTCCTGACGTCTTATATAACCCTCCTGCAAGAATTTTTTTAAATAGTTGCCACCATTTGCAAGTTATTGAATTTTAAAATCAGTTAATTCATTTTAGGACACCCGGTACAAGAAATAAAAAACAGTAGCCAAATGAAAAAAAAAATGTTAGCAAAATAGATTTGGCGTGAAATACTGAAAAATATATCTTTAACCCCTTATTGAATCCCTTTTTTTTCAATATGTTCTAAAATAACCTATATTTTTGTAAGTGCTTATAAAATAGATATTCGACTATTTACTGCAGATCCTATAAATGTATTCTAAATGTTTTCTAAATGTGTAAATATTTGAGATATTCTTTTAGCAGTCTAAATAAAAATTCAAAACAGCTATCTTTGATTTATCACTGTTAAAATATGCATTTAAAATTGCTATGATATTTCGACTCTATCCGATAGAAAAAAATGACCGGCAAATGATACTTTGAATACAACATGCAACTAACAAATATAATGGTAAATGACTAATTTCAACACTGCATTCCAGCAAAACTTTTCTTTACTTGACCTTTGATGCGAATAATTATGTTTTTATGCGACGAAGGCATATAGATAGCGATTAACTGAGAACAGAGAAATACCTATTGTATATTCTTTTCTGTGTCTTTGGCTGTTGCTAAATTGAGTTGGCGCTGAGTCAGCATCTCTATAAATAGAGCGATGTAAATGGCACGGTATGATTGAACATTTAAAGCGACAAGAATCGTTCAGCAACGTGGATAAGAATCTCGACAGTATTGGAAAACGCACACACACACAAAAACAAAAAGCATAAACTGAGCACTCGCAATTTGGCGAGTCTGATTGTTCGCTTACTCGTCAAATGAAGCATTTTGTCGCGATTTGGCGCAATGGCGAGCGGCAGCGAGAACCCTGAATACACCATACCTTCACTTACGTTACGTCGTTGTAAATGTTCCATTAAAGTATTTTGATATTTTTTGCTGAATGTGCAGATGGAAATCTGCAATTCAGATTAATTAAACTAGTTGAAGTTTTTGGTAAGATGCTATTTGGAACTTATACAGAATCAGCTTATTTATATTTACATTAAAAAGGATTAAATCAAGACCTATTTTAATTACATCTTTGTTCATTCTTTGCATAACATGCATTTTAACCCACCATTTTTTTAGACGAACCCATCTGTTCACGACAGCGCCCAAATCTAGGTATTTCAAAATATTCTTCTCAAATGTAAGCATCATGAGTGTATTCAAACGTGGATAGTTCATTGTTGTTTTTATAGTGTTATTACGCGTAAAAATTCCAAGCGACAAAAATCGCCTGGCACTCATCCTATTTCCCGCTTTTGAAAGCCAATTTTTTTCGTTTTTAAAACATTTCATTGGCTGTTCGAGAAAAGGCTTTTCCATCGTCAGATTTTATTCGTCAGCATTTGATTGGCTGTTACTGGCGACTCGCTTCGTTTCAGGCATCAAAGACGCGTCGACAGAAGAAAGTTGCTTGCTTTCGAAGCGACTCCCCTGGGGCCATAAGATAACATGGAGACGCTTGGAATTTGAAGTGATTTTTACCTCTCGTGTAATAGTACTTTAAGATAATTTTTCACAATTTTTAATTTACAATGTTCTTGCATTCGAGACAACTGTGATTGGAGAAGTTAGAGCCAGACGACTGACATGGTTCGCAAGTGGCAGAATGTATCTCAAAGGTTCTGTTTTCATGTAAATATCGTCCATTCTTTCAACCTCTGCGCAGAAGTCTGACAAAACTTTCAATGTGTGTCTAATGCTTTCATATCAGGAATTGCCAATATTTCACGAAAGATCGCTTTCGTGAAACATTTCGGTACCGCTTTCTTAACCAGATTTAGTGTTTATTTCTTACTTGTAATGGGAGGATACATTATTTTATCCAGTGGTCCGATGCAAGAATTAAGACTTTCAGCTATCACCATTGTAAGAGTATCCAGTACCTTCTGAAACTCCATGCGAGAACATTAGATGTTCGGAAGCAAACAAATTGTTTCAATTACCGTTTAACTTCTTTGGTGCCAATCTTCTTCGATACTGCACAGCAAATTCATTTAACTTACTTGATTTAAAAGAGAACTGCACTCTATATTTCCCTATTCACATTTTCATTGTCATTGTTGATTGTTTCCAATGAGTTGATACAATTCTTCAGTATTTTCGTAGCATCTATTTTAAAAGTCTTCGACTTTTATTTTTTCAGTAACTAACTTGCACTTGTACTAAACGTTCTTGAGAAACATCATAGTGAAGCAATGAAGTCGATAGATAACATTTTCTTTTTTAAACGTCGTAGCTTGAACATTGTTTTGCTAACAGAAGTAGAAAAATCAACCTTTTCAAAATTTGTAGGATACATTCATATGAGATCCAAACCGCTTTCAATGATTCCGTTCGAGCAGTCCATCTCGCATTAGAAAGATTCCGCAGCAGAAGAGCATTTTCTATTTCTTCGAGCTTGTCTACTAATAGCTTCTTTCGTTTAGTACTTGCTGTGAAAAACACAAACATCTTCCAGCTCGAAGAACACATCGCCTATAGCATTGCTCGCATTGCAGATATGCGAAACGAAAGTGATGTTGAGTCCGTGACATTGACAAGGAATATAGGGTACAATTCAACCCACGATTTCTGAAAACCTCTCCTAAGTGCGGCTGAATTCTCCAGACATACTGCTCGTAAAATCGTATGACCTGAAATGAATCGTATGACCTGTTCTATTTCGAGCTCATTCTTTGTAAGGATGTGCGATATCTAGCATGCAAGGTCGATGTTGGTTTTGACGACTTCTTTTAAAACTTCCAAAAGCCGATCGGCGGTTTTCCATCTTTGTCGACATATTTCAGCCCAACAGCTGATCGATCATGGTGCGAAGCATCTGGTGTCGTATGTGCCATAACTCCATAAAATTATGCTTCTTGAATATCCCTGACTATCGTTTTATGCACTGCTGTAGCAAAAAATTCAATCATCTCGTTTTGGGATGAAGCGGAAAGGTAAGTTATATGGTATGGGCTGAAACGTGTGTCCTTAAACATGTCCTCAGTTGTGGGTTATGTCTGGAAATTAATTTCACAATTTTTCAAAAGTTTCCATTTTCGTCTTTGTCACTTCTACAGACCAGACCTTGTCTACTCAGAATTTGAGTAATGTTCATTAAGATTGCTACAATTTCTTTGTTGAATGCAAGATGTTGCTGTTGCTCTTCCAGAATAATCTGTTTGCGCTTGCTCTCGTCGAGTAAGTGTGATTATGTGTCATCGTGAACTGGCAAAACAGGAAACAGAAAATTTTGTGGAAGTTGGAAAAGAAATGTGCGGACTTTCTATTCTTTTCTTTTCCTTAAGCTCTTCATTTTGTGTCCTTTGTTTACACCACTCTCAACTGAAGAATTTTGTATTTTTTCTCTCCCATGTCCTTCATGAAAAACGCAAAAGAATTAGTATTAAGTTCTGTGCTATATTCCAAAAACGGATGCTCTTATGTACCAAGCGCCGTTGAAATGTCGTAGTCTATCTTGCGGGATGGAACCATTTATCGGATATACGCTGCGTTTTGGCTCATATGGACCTAAACTGATTAAATATGTCTTTTATTGTCTGATTTCATTTTAGACCTTTTTTCCTGGGTCATGTTCAATGATGGAATCGTTCCCACTTTCCGACATGCTAACCTCTCGCTGGTTTTTCTCGATTTCTTTCACGATCTTATTAAAAATATTTTACACAGACGAACAATTTTAATTTTCCCTGTCAATACCTATGGTTTCCTTAAGTAACAAGAAAACACTTAATTCATCGGATGGGGCTAATTTTTCAATAATCGGCTTACAATCATTTAAACAATCAACTAAATGATTCAATTGCCGAGCACATTTCAGTACACCACGAATAATATGAATGCCTTCACCAAAGTCGTCATCATCTTCAGTGCTAGTCATCATCTAGATTTTCGGAACACTACTAATCCGCTGTGGACTCTCAGAAATACTCCTTTAAATATTGGGAAACTAGTCTATCCTAGTTCTCTCTCAGTTTATTTTCATCAGTCACACGAAGTCGAAGAAAGGAAAGGCAAACTTCGGATTTTTGAAAGAAATTAAGACAAATGGTAAGGACTGGTGTTTTTTAGTGTATGTTTTAAGAAAAAACGTAGAAAATTGGGAAAAAAAATCGATTGTTTCAGGGTTGTATCGATCGATATTGACTACCTAGAATTTGCCGACTGTGATTCAAGTTGCCGACATTGGGGGGGCGAGACGCCCCCCTACGCCCCCCCCCCCAGTAGCTTCGCCCCTGGGAACTACTAGCTCCCACTAGCATGTGAACAAAATCCCATCACTCTGCTGTAGAATTGTTTCATTTTGACCAAATTTCTTTTACAGAAAGTTCAGACATAAAAAAAATAATTAATTTTGGCTTCAATTAGTATTAATATTTACAGATAATATAGGTTTCAATACAGGAATTAATAAAGGTTTTCGTTTTTAAAAAAATACCTTATAAAAAATCTGTTTTTTATTTTAAAAAAATAACTTTTGTAGAAAATTTTGAGAATTTATATTTTATACTTTTATATAATGTACTCAGATAGATCAAATCGATTTCCTGTAACTCGGAATGGTATGTTATTTCAATTAAAACATAAAGAATATTCTTTATTTTTACTATCCAGTCATATTTTTCCAAGGACTTTGTAAGAGAAAATTTCACTCGCAGTTTAAAACAGGAAATGCAGTATTTATATATTGCGCATTTTATCAGTTAACATGAATTATGAAATCATGAAAATTTTATCTTCTAAAGCATTTTTCGTGAATTATTTAAACTGCATTAGAAGATTGATATAATCATTTAGTAAATTTTAGAAGTATTTTAGAAAGATTGAAGGATTTAGAAGAATTAATTAAACTTGAATTTATAAGGATTTTTTTTTTTTTTGCAATATTTATAACCCTATTCAAATCTGTTATTTTAAATCTTTTTCTTAGTATTTTGTAGAATTAGGAAATGTACAAATATAACCAAGAAATATATCCGGATTGCAAAATCACGCCCCCCCCCCCCCCCCCCAACCCCAACGCCAAGAAAGCTGAAAAGATGCAAAGGCAAAACAAATCCTCCTTTAAAAGATATTTTTGTTTTGTGTAACCCATTATGCTTTTAGAACAAGATAAAATAATGTATCTATAGCTTTTTCCAAACTGTATTACAACTAATCGATGTATTAAATGAATTTTATAAAAAGTTATTTTAATGATACTTATATGCATCGTCCGTAGATAAAGTGTTAAAAACAAAAATGAACTAAAATAACAAAAAATCACTGCCGGCTCGGCCTACAGGCGCAGGTAGATTTCGAAGTTAAGTACAAATTTCACCAACAAAAACTAAATCATGATTAGAGATAAATCCTCTTTAAAAATTTTATCTTGCCGCTTTTGACGAGTTTTTAATTTCACTTTTATATAAGAGCTAGTTTTATCAGAATCATGTTAAGGCAGTTTTCAAAAAATATTTTTCCATGCTCAACAACTCGAAATTTTCTGACACATTTTCAGATTCATTTTTTAACCGAAAGATATAAAATTGGAAAGCCTGACCATGGGAGCGATTTGGAATCGAACTGTGTTTTCCATTTTTTGATCAATAAATTAGCTATCGACTTATAAGCGATTTTGATCACGTGACACGGCATTTTTCTCCCATTACTGACTGGATTTTCTTCTTTCGTTCGGAAGTTCAGTTTAAAATGCCAACTTTGACAGTATTTTCTGAAAGATCTATTGCGTTTAAAAGAAAACTGAAAAAACAGTTCGAAACCTTCTAGTTTCATGCATTTCCGGACAAAAATGAATTAAAACTTATGTCAGAAAGTTGACCCTTTGGATTTGAGAACAGGGGCGCCATTTCAGAATTTTCTTGGGGGGGGGGGGCAAAGTTTTTTTTAGAACAGTGGCATAGCCAAGAGTGAGGTTCGGGGGGTGGGGGGGAAGTATCCTCTTCCCTCCGATTCAAAATTCCGTTTTAAGCAGGCTTTCGTCATAGCAGGTATAATTGTAAGGTACTGACTGAGGTTTTACGTTTAAGACAGTATTCCGTTATAGGCAGTTTCCATTTTACAAATATATCTAAGGCTTTTAAAACATCTTTTCTATAGTAAACCTCTGAAGAGCATAGGCACATCACATTTACTGCAAAACTTGTGAAAATGAAACATGCCAAAAAATAAATTCTTTCGAAAACGGAAAAAAATATCACGTTTCCATTAAAAAAAAAAAAAACATATAATTATACTTGCTAAGACGGAAACCTGCGTAAAATGGAGCTTTTTCCCTGACCTTTCGACTTCTTTTTTGCAGGTTTTGCTGCAGGGGTGGGGAGCCATTTCAAGAGGTCTTTGGAGGGGTGGGTGGGTGAACAAGTGGGATTTTGCCCACTTAACGTCTTTCAAAACCATGGGATTCTTCCAGGAATATTTTTCAACTTTTGTGGAAAACTGCAGTATTTTTTTCTTTTTTTTTTTTTGCGGAACTACGCGAAATCATTTCGCCAATCGACCGCGGGAAAAAGTTACAAATTTTGCCAATTGAACTTTGAAAAAATAGTCAGTTTGGCAAATTAGTCGCGGAAACAATATAATTTCCTAAAAGGAGCGTGGAAAAATATTGCAAAGATCGTAGAAACAAACAGCGATTATTGTTAATCGGTTGCGGGAAAAAAAATCGCAGATTTCAACATTCGATCACAGAAAAAAAAAAAAAATCAAATTTGCCATCAGTCATGCAAAAAAAAAAATTGTGAATTTCGAATATATCTATCAAGAAAAAAAACGAGAATTTCATCAAAGGTTTCAGATAATTATCACGAATTTAGTCAAAGAATCGCGCAAAAAATTCAAGAATTTCGTCAAACGGTCGCACAAAGCAATCGCAAATTTTGTCAGTCAGTCAGCTGCGGGAAAAAAAAAATTAATTTCAACAAATGATCATAGAAAATAATCACGAATTTCGTCAAAATATCTCAGATAGAAATAGCGAATTTCGTAAATCGGTCACAAAAAAAATCGTGAATTTTGACAAATGGTCACGGAAAAAATTTCTGAATTCCGTGAAATGATCACGGAAAAAAATTGCGAATTTCGTCAAACGGTCGGGGGAAAAAAATCGCGAAATTCAATCGGTCACGAGATAATCAGCACACAAACATGGTCAACACGTCAAGAAGTTTGCAAATTTTGTGATCCATAAGGATAAGAAATTTTCACGTGTGATTTCTTGTCAGTAAAAATTTTCCTTAGCCCCTTAATTGCCGACGAAATATTGCACGATCTCCAGTGCCTTACATAAAATCGCATATTTCTGAAATTATAGAAGGTGTATATTAGTTTTCTGAAATAACAGTAAGAAAATGCACATGTTATACTGTTATATATAATGGCTCAGGTGGTGAAAATTGCCTCGCTATAATTGGAATTCGCCATCCCTTAAATAGATACATGCATTTTCTAAAGACGCGCATATCCGTACTGGGCAGTTAAGGGGTTAATAAAAGACCAATGTCGTCAGACTATGATCTAAATCCCACACAATTCAGAAATTTACGAAACATTTGGTTTCAGGTACAGTCTGCATTGGGTTGCCCAACTCGATTTTTCTCAAAACCGACACGATCCGATCCGCGGCACATATAGAGGCGGATTGACGTTTCTTTTTTTCGTTTCGGCAGAGGAATTATTAAGAACATACTGTATATAATATGATTTAATAAAGCAAATGATTTGATAGCGTTGTAATGACTGCAGTAAATATAATGTGACACTAATTATGCAAAATAAAAAATTCAAATAATTAAGAACTTGAATTAACCCTCTTAAAAAAAAAAAAAAAATCCTCTGTAAATTTCTGGCTAAAGGGGAAATTCACAGAGAAAATTCTAGCCCTGAGGGGCACTAGTTTTCATTTGATCTATTTTGCACACGCCTGGAAAGCAATAAATAGAATTTTTTCTCCCATACTTTTTTAAAATTAGCCAAAATACGCATTAATAAGAAACAGTTCACCTTGAGAATGTTGGAATAGCAAAGTCTGTAGAAAATATTTTTGATAATTATTAGTTTACATGCATAAAGTGTTTATTTATTGCATGTGTTTTTATTGTAATAAAATCTGAAAAGTTACTTTAGCTTTTGAGCAATTTATGAAAAAAAAAATTGAGTCTGACCTGTGATGACATATAGGGATGCATCGAATATTCGGTATTCGGCCATGCTACCGGATATCGGTTAGGCCGAATATCAAACTATTCGTTATGCCGAACATTCGACTTAATATCAATTCGCCAAATATCGAACTATTCGACCTGCCGCATATTCGGTTTGGCTGAATATCGAACTATTCGGCCAAACCGAATACTTAAAAATATCTTTTGAAAAATATTTTTAAAAACCTTTAAACTGTCAATTTTTAAAGATATTCAGAATAATTGAAAACAAAATCATATTTAAATAAAACAGAATGCCGTTACATTATTTGTTTGCGGTTTGATAGTGTCACTTAAAAAAAAAAAAAACCCATTAATGATGACCTTCATAGAAATAAATGATGCTCAAATGAAAGTTTCTGAACAATGTCTTATAAATAATCTGTCTTTTGCTTTTTCGCTAAAAGAGTGTTTCTAAAGAAAATGGGAAAACTTTCAGATGTGATAATAGACGTCAAGACAGACCATTTTTGCCCAAGAAACCAGTATCGCAAACCGCTTAATCAGTCAAAATAAAAAATACAGTGTATCTCATCTCATTTCATGTCAAACTTAGATTTTCATTTGTTACTTTAACGATAATGAAGATATCGTTAACTTTATTTTCAAAAGAGTTACTTTGATTTCTGTGACGTAGGATATCATGAGAAGTGCCGCAAATTGTGTGTGTGTGTGTAAAGTTTACTTGTAAAAAGGGTCTTGTTGAAAAATTGTTTTAAAATTTAATTTTTTAATATCTTTAAACTTTGATTTCAGCCTAACAGTCGGTATTCGGCTACCCAAATATTTGGTATTCGGTTTACCTGTAGACCGAATATTCGGTATCCGGTTACCTGTAGGCCGAATATTCAATATTCAGTTTACCTGTTGGCCGAATATTCGGTATTCGGCCAAAATTACTTTTCGGTGCATCCCTAATGAGAGATAAATTTTCAGAAATATCAAATTCCTTGGGGGGGGGGGGGCACGGCCCCCCCAGCCCCCCTCAAATGGCGCCCCTGTTTGAGAACAGCCTTAAGTGAAAGTTATTCATTTGTAGATGAGCCTGCACTACATGTTTTTGAAAATATTTCAATTTTTACATTTTACTTTTTTAAGTGTTTTTAAGAAAACATCTTAAAAATGGTGGCAATCCATACTTCTACAGAGAAAAAAGAAATGAGATAGTCAGACAAGTGACTTCTTAAATTTCTGTAAAAATATTTAAAGACGTGTACTTTATAAGCCAATAAAAATTAATTTTCGATTAATGATATACTCAGACACGTGACTTGTTAAATTTCTGTAAATATATTTAAAGACGTGGATTTTATAAGCCAATAAAAATTAATTTTTTATTTACCGTGATGACACCAGAATGTAATTAGTCCTCCACACTTAACCAAGTCACGGATAATCGAATATCCCGCTTATTCGAATAGAATCCTCCGGAACCGAATTTATTCCTATTGGTTCTATGTTATTTTTCACCGCTTAAACCAAATACCTTTTACGAACGTCTCCGCTTAATCGAATAACAACTGTGTGACTGTTGTTTGAAAATAGTCACGGAAAGCACGTTTCAGCTGGAATTTCCTTCCATCTTTTGTCATTTTCGGTTCCTTTACGCTGAAAACAAATTTTCAGTTCTTCCTGCAATAATTTCGGCCAGCTGCTGTATAATGAGCAGGTCAAATGATTTCACCACCTCGATCCCCCCACCATCACTTCTTGCTGTTAACTTGGCAATGTACCGTCACTTCGAGACTCGAGATGGTAGCTGTGATATTTTGCATTCATTCGAAAAATAATTCTATATTTACTCCTTTAAAATTCCACTTAAACAAACCCCTTTAAACGATTTTTTAAGGCAGTATAAATAACGTAAGTTAGAAGTAGCAAAGTTTTTTACCAAATTCAAACGAGCTGCATTAAGTGTGATGTAAGCCATATAATTGTATGTACTGACATATTAAATTAATATGTATATTTACTTTATATTAGCATTTGTATTTATGTTAGTTTATGTTATGTTATTCTATTAACGATTTATTGTGCTGTTAATTAAATATACCGTAGAGGGTTATTTTGCCTTTTTACTACGCATTAAATATTACAGTTTTGATTCCCCGTTTAATCAAATACCCCGCTTAATTGAATATTGTTTGTGGAACCGTCAATATTCGTTTAAACGGGAACAACTGTATTTTATCAATTGTATAATTATTTATTCTATGTAGTTATTTTATAAATTTTAGTGTCATTTTTTCATTACAAAGGAAATATGTTTCTATTTTAAGATATTGTGTAAGACCATCAAAGAGGTTCATGCTTCATGGTCTCTTAAAATTAATTAACGTAATTTTCAAAAGAAAACATCCATTAAAAAACACAAAACTGCTACGTTTCCTATAACTGCAGATGAGGCATGAGATGATGATTTGCTATGCAGAAAATACAGTTAAAGTGGGCATTTTGACACGATTTTTCGAACTCGAGACAGGAGAAAAAACGGTTGTCACGTGACAACAATTGCTTATAATTTTATATATAATTTATTTATCAGAAAATGGAAAACTCATTTCAATTCAAAATCCCTCCAGTAGTTAGGCTTGCCGATTTTATGCCTTTACGTTTAAAATTGAGTCAGAATTTTATCAGAACGTTTCGTATTGTTGAACAGGCGATTTGAGAACCACCTAAAGGTTAAACGATATGTTTTGTGAAAACGAAACGCTGTATGAAATTGTTTTAATAAACATGGATTATATCCTACAAGATATTTATTATCAATATTTTATAAGATATAATTCATATTTATTTTGTTAAAAAGTTATTTAATTTCTTAGAAAAATAATTGTGAACCCAAAGAAACTAGTTATTTTTATTAAATTTTGATTGTTAAAATAATTTTAATAGTATATTCTTTCTCCCCCCCCCCCTCCCCTCCATTACATTTTGAAATTTCATAAAAACTTTCGTTATCGTTCAAAAACAGAGGAAAACAAAATCCAAGCAACAAAAGAAATAAATATGAAAAAAATATGTTTGAAGGTAAAAAAATTTCTTTTAATTTATTATAATAAAAACTGATAACAACTATTAAAAATATCCCCCTAAATATTTTTGCACCCTTCCATTTCTTCAGCTTTCTTCAGTATAGAGAAATCAATGCAAAAACCCTTGACGGGTTAAAAGTTTCTGACGCAGCACTTTATCTTATGCTCTAAGAATTTTAAATATGGAACTTAAAAATACTGATATCAAATTTTGAGTGACGTTATGCTATTTCTTAAAAAATATATTTGTATTTATTTCACCATTTTATTTTTGTTTTATTTATAATCGCATGTGCAAAAGTTATGTTCAACATGAAAAGCTGCATAAAATTTTATTCGCTGTTGCTTTATCATTTACATCTCTCATAAATTCAAAATATGTGTTTTAAAAGATATGATATAAAATTTAAGTGACGCCTTGATGTGACTTTAAAAGGTTTGTTTTTTAAAATTCAATTTAAATTATTTTTGACTTGGTTAAAATATTTTTTTTACATCTACACAATACTTTTAATTTTCCAATTCACTGTTAAATATATCACTTTCATTGAATCTATACTATGCATTGAAATGTATTTATTTCAATAAATTGATTTATCTTTTGTGTCACGCTATTCAAAATTGTGAGTAAGATTTATGTAAATGGTTTATTTGCGTCAAACTATCCCTTTTCATACATTTCATGTAGTTTGGACACAATGACGCAAAGAAACCATTTACATAAATCTTACTCACAATTTTGAATAGCGTGACACAAAAGATAAATCAATTTATTGAAATAAATACATTTCAATGCATAGTATAGATTCAATGAAAGTGATATATTTAACAGTGAATTGGAAAATTAAAAGTATTGTGTAGATGTAAAAAAAATATTTTAACCAAGTCAAAAATAATTTAAATTGAATTTTAAAAAACAAACCTTTTAAAGTCACATCAAGGCGTCACTTAAATTTTATATCATATCTTTTAAAACACATATTTTGAATTTATGAGAGATGTAAATGATAAAGCAACAGCGAATAAAATTTTATGCAGCTTTTCATGTTGAACATAACTTTTGCACATGCGATTATAAATAAAACAAAAATAAAATGGTGAAATAAATACAAATATATTTTTTAAGAAATAGCATAACGTCACTCAAAATTTGATATCAGTATTTTTAAGTTCCATATTTAAAATTCTTAGAGCATAAGATAAAGTGCTGCGTCAGAAACTTTTAACCCGTCAAGGGTTTTTGCATTGATATCATTACTTTTTTGAGGTTAGTGATAAAATGATTAAAAAAAAGATACTTATGGAATTTAATGCAGATTTAATTTTTACTATTTTATTACAATTTTCCTTATAGCAGTTTGTATATAAAAACAACTGGGTAAGTATAATCGCAGATCGCACAGAGGGTTTCATTTGATATTCCTTTAAAAACACTTTATCCTTAAATTAATAAATCCAAAATGTTAATTTATAATTATTAAATCCTTACATAGATGTAGCACCAATAGTTCCAATTTTCATGGGGCAAGGAACGCACTCTTTTAAACAAACCACCTTCCAATCGAAGTCATCAAAAACCAAGTTGAATAAGCCAGAGCCCGTTGTGTTGTTTGACAAACAGCAGTCTCATGTCCCTTCCTTCCCCCCTTTTTCAAAATTTTTCAGACCAGTACCTAAGAATGGAACCGAAATAATTTTTTCTCTTCAGAAATTACGATAAAAAAATAGTATGCAGTACTCATAAATTTACTTTAATGCTATATAGGGTGATTATTAAGTTAATTATAACGTTTGGAATCTGTTGCATTGGTGTCCGAAAGGTAGTTTCTGAGTTATGGAAGCTGGACCCATAAGGCGCCATAGAGGGGTGAAGCCCGCTAGTGTCTATCATAATTATATCTGCCATGTAGACTAATTGCGATATTTAATCAAAATAGCCCCCCCCCCCTCCTTATCCCCGGAAATATAACAAATACAAAATGTGTCTTTATAAACCTATCGTCAAATAGGTTTTTATTTCTTTTTCCCTAAAAAAACATGATTTTTATATCCGTAACGTAAATAGCGGACGAAGCCCGCTAGTTCCTATCATAATATATATTTTTAATAATTTTATATAGTCTATAATAAAAATCAGACTTAAAATAGTCTAGTTCCATGAGTACTTGTAGTGTCAGTTACATGCTACGATTTTTGGATACCAGTATTTTAGAACGGGAAAATGTGACTTATTTTATCGGAGATATCTCATTAATTGAATAAGGTGAAGCAAACTTTTTGAAAAAAAAGGTGGCCAACAAGCATGGCAGTTATCAGCTATGTGACTTTGTGCTAAAGTCCATTAATTTGATCTGCTTTAAAAAGATTACGGAAGATTGAATTATAGTAGAACCTGGATTAACCGAGCTTCGATTAATCGAGGTTTCTGTTAACCGAGCCGATAACAAAGTCTGTTTTTTTTTCCCTTTTGAATGAGCCTTAAAAATAACCACACTCTTTAGTTCACTGTCCGTGCTATACAGGCCCTTCTGCCCCCAAAAGCCCTCATCTCCAAAGAAACATTGGACCCTGAGAAGTCAATAGCGAACAATGCTTTGTTTCCAGTGGCTGTGTGAACTTTCGTAAATTTTTCAATTTGCATTTTAAAATTTACTACTGGTAGTTGATTTTCTTTTTAAATTTGTTAAGCTGTGAAACAGAACTTTACATATATTTACTTTTATTATTTAAAAAACGTTCTATATATTTTTTTAAAAGAGATGTTAAATTCGCAAGCACGGCGAGTTTTTACACACAGTTTCTATTAACCGAGATTTCCGATTCCGATTTACTAACAGATGGCGATCTTACTGTAAACGGGTTTCCCTTTTACTGAGGGATTTCAAAACCGAATCAGCTGATGTTAGTTGCTGTTTCCCTGCTTGATTAAATAAGATTAGTTAAACATTTGAAAATTACCAAATATAAAAGGAACTAAGTCAACAGAGTCTTTGCTTTATGGTATTTTTTAACAACGCTATAAGAAAATGATTTTAAATAAGAGATTTTAAATGTAACGTTTTAAATCTGACATAATTTTCACCAAACTTTCCTTTCTCTTTGTAACATTCAACTGAAAATATTTTTATTATTAGAAAGATAATATTATTATTTGCGCTACCTTAAAATTAGCAACTATAGTTAAAAATATCATCTCGAAATTTGAAATAAATCTCTCATATAAATATATTTTTTAATTTACACTGTTTTGCAATATGTTTTGCAATGTATTTTGTAAACTGTTTTGGCCACTTTGGCCAATATGACGTAATTTCCTCCATTTACGACTTTTAACACATATCAATGAATTTATTATTTAAAAATTTTCTTTTTCTTTTAATATTCACGTGTAAATATAATTTTTATGACGTAATTTTCAATGTTTTCCTTCTTTTAATGCGTAATCATTTAATTCTAATTTGAAAATAATTGATTATTTTATAATTTTCTTTCATTTTAAGTAAGCATGTGTAAAAACAATTTTTATGACGTAATGTTTAATATTTTCCTGCTTTTAACACGTTATCATTTAATTCTAATTTAAAAGGATTTTTTTCTGTTTATAATAGTCACGTGTGAATAAATTTTTAATTTAAAGGATATATTATTCTTTGCGCTGTTTTAACATTTGGCAACAATTTAAAATAACCTTTTCTAAAATATGTAAAAAATATCTCTGGAAATTCTGAAATTTTTAATTTAAAATTGAAATAAACCGTCAAAAAATTAGGCAAGTTAAGGGTGTATTCCAATCCAAACTGCTTATTTTCTGATTCATTTTAAAATTCATTTTTGCTCTCAAACGCACCAAACTGGGAAATTCTCTTATTTAGAAACTATATAATGTGCCGTGCTTCTTAATTTTTTGATAAATGCAGAAAATACTGTAAAAAACGCTGTCAAAGTTGGCGTTTTGAACCGAATTTTCCGAAGCGGGCGATCTGGGAATGAAAAAAATGGTCATACTGAGAAAATAATTGTTTAAAAATCAAATTCTAATTAATTGAGCTGAAAATGAAATCACTCGGCATGTTAAACATGTCTTCAGAAATCACCCCAGCAAGTTTCATGTTTTTACTTTTAAAAATGAGTCTGAAAATGTATCAGAAAATTTTGAGCTGTTGAGGGTGGAAAAGTATTTTTTCGAATACACCGTTAAGAATAATAAATGCACTCTGCAAACTTCGAGTTTCTATTGAATGATTAAATTGAATGAAAATGATTAAATTCCCATGTATATATTTTTTTTCCTATGAGACTTTTTTAATGAGACAATTTTATCCAGATTTAACATTAAATATCTCTTAAAATAATTCTTCGATTTAAAAACTGTCTAATTCAATGTTTTTATCAAACATTTCTCTATAATACTACGCAATTGCGTCAAAAGATGGCGACACCAGAATTCTGATATGCTTATTATGTAAACTGTAAATATTGCAAAGTTAAATAAAAATGAATTGTCTCGGGGTTATCAAACTTCATTGATATTTATAAATAAAACATTTCAACTAAATTATTTATTATAAAAGAATTATTACATCACAATAGCTTTTATGCAAGGAAAATAATAATTATAATAATAATAATATTATGGATGTCAGTGATTATATATTGATTGACCGTCATAATAATAAAAAATGATATTATAAAAAGAAGAGCTGAAATGAATTATTTTTTTACGTTTCTGATCGTGTGATTTATATTCAAATAATAATTATTAATGTATATTTTTTGTAAAGTGATTGAAATTAAATATATTTATAAAATTTATGGTAATATTTTTATTGTTGAAAAATTGCCAAGAAATAATCATCATCAAATTGGCGTCATTATAATTGTAATTTTATTTAACTTAATAGCAATTAAAAAAATTACAAATGAACTGAGAATAATGGTCAACTAGCAGACTTTAAAAAAAAAAAAAAATTCACATGTGAAAACACGTACGAGGGAGTATCGAACTGCCTATCTTAAGGTCAGTAAACGATGGCCCTTAGCCACTCAGCCAGTGGGAAGACAAAATTTTTCTCCCCAAAAGTGGTTAAAAAGAAAGCATGTGTATGAATACAGTGTCATGCATTTTCGGTGAAATTTCCATAGAATGGCGAAGAAATATAGTCCGATTTTTCATGCGCATTATAAAACGAACAAGAGTCTTGCTGGAAACAAGTAAATTGTTATTTGGTTCATCTGAAACATATTTATTTGATTTTTAAAAAATCGCCCGTGTCATTTTCGAGAGAAAAAAAATCGAATTATTTAACGAACGAGAATTTTCCCAGAAAAAAGAAAAGTGCTATTCACCTCGCCTTAATCACAGTTATATTATGTATCAATTTAAAAATAATCGTTAGAACCGTTTTCGAGATTTTCAAATTAGGAACTTCCTCGATATTATACCAACGTTTTCACTTTAAAAATGGCTATTTAGATCTCAAAATATACTGCACGTAGAAATGCAAAAATTTCAGTATACGATTAGACTGCAGATATAAGACTGTTCTAGAAAATTCAGAACAATAAGACATATATCTGCTGAGTTATTAAAAGGCGGCTTTTCGCGTTTTCTTTGATGTCGAGTTAGCTGTATATATGAGTTCCGCCATCTACGAATTCTATGATACGATACGATACGATTTTAACGATACGATACGATACGATTTTAGGCTTAAGGCTGCGTCACTCGAAATACTACCTTCTTCCATGATCCACCCTCTAAAAACATTTCGCGAAGACATTGGGGGAATGAGAGGGAGCTCTTCAAGGTCAGGGTTGCCTGGAGGCATTTCGGAGAAATTCATCACATGACTACTTTGAATCTGCTTTGTCATTCACTCCTTGTAGTTGTAGCAAAGATTATAGTTTGCAATCAGAAGAAAGGTTGTTTACAGGGCATGATCTACGCTATAGTAAGTCTTTAAGTCTATAGTATACGTTGATTTATTAAAGTATTACATGATTATAATCTGATACATTTTTTTTTTGCATCAATTAATATTAAAGTGTTGTAGGGTGTAAAAATAGTTACTTACTAATTATTATAAATCCACAAGTAATTTTATCAAACGCAGAATGATATTTGCTTTATAATATTCTTGATACAGTGCGTATGATTAAAGAATATCGGACAGAAAATAAGTAATTTTTTTTTTTTTTTTTGCATTACTCTATATTTTTACGACTGTTTGATAAGAAAATATAAAAATATATTAGCTTTTATGAAATCACAAGTATTTTTTTAATTAATTTTATTATATTCTAATTTTAGTAAATATATATTACGTAATTCACCTATTCTCCATTATATTAAAATTTTGTGTAAAATATGAAATAGTGAGGGTATTTTACTAATTTTTTATTTAAAGTTTCGAATTTTATCACCTTTTCGAAGTAATGATTGTCGGTTTCTGATCATGTATGTAATAAAAAAATTTGCGAAAGCTGGAATAGTTTAATTTAAGTAAAGTTTATTTTTACTATAAAGATAAAATACGCATTTTTTTAAGAAGAAATTGTTACATTAGTGATGAAATTTTAAATTACTGCGAATAATTTTCATAGTTTTTGAAAGATTAAAGTAACATATTGTAAAGTTTGACTAGTGGTGCTAAATCACTCATACGCGAAAACATCCGCTTGCTAATGTTAATCCTATGGAAAAATAAATTATTTTAAATATTTCGTTCGCATTTGATTTTTCTTTTCTTTTTTCGATTTTGTTTAGTGACTAAAGTATCCTAGTAAAAAAAGCCTGTCTTTATAGAGGCAGACCTCAGCTACCAATGCAAAAAAATATTATAAAATATTGAATTCAAACGAGTTATTTTTTTAAAAATTTCCCCCTTAGGATAAACATTAGAGAGCGAGTGTTTTTGTGTGAGTGAGGTAACCTTTTAAGCTGTGAAGGAAAAATCAAAATGTAAAAGTTTGAAATATTTAAATGATGCAAAAATATTCACTGTGTTTCAGATTGTGATTTGCTTTAATAAACAAACATATACTGCTAACAGGCTTATTAATAAGTTAAAAAACCAGATAAAATGAAAGAAATGTATATATATTCACAAACACATTCTTTTAATATAAATAAAATACATAATTAAATGTAAATTAAAAAACACATATATTAAGATTATATAAATTGTTTAGGCGTAAATTCAAAATTTGATCTATAAAAATACTTGTTGAAAGTTCATTTAAATGATTAAGTGTTTTTGCATGAAAAACCATATATTAATAATTATTTAGGTACATTTAAAAAAAAAAAAATTATATATTTATTTATCTTGAACTTTTTCGAAGATTTTCGAAATGCAGTGCTTTGCATAGTGAATTAATTAATTTTTTTTTCAATTATTATTTAAAAAATGTATATGAAATACAATTATTTAAAAATGGCATCACATATACATTTTTTAAAAGCATAATTGAATAAATAAACAAATTAATAAATTCACTATGTCAAGTATTGTATTTTGGAAATTTTTGAAAATATTCAAGATAAATAAATTTATAATTTTTTTAGAAGTGTAACTAAATGATTAATAATATATTAGTTGTTCATGTAAAAACACTTTATCGTTTAAACATTTTTTCAACAAGTATTTTTTATGCAACAAATTTTGAATTTACGCTTAAATAATCTTTATGCCATGACAGTGGCATTTTTGCGGGCAGCTTTGGGCTAAATTTAATTCTTGCAAACACAAATGGCTGGACTAGGGCGAGTTTCTGGCTATCCATTATTTTTAGTGGCCATTAAAAGAATAAATGTGGCCAGTTTGAGGCTATTTATCATTTTTAGTGAAAAATTAGTGGCACGACTGTGGGCAACTTCTTGTATTTACGGCCAATTTTCTTGTGGCCTTATTGTGTCCGGCGTGACACTTTTTTTACGGACCCGTAACTTTCAATGATAGCGGGCCAACATCGAACACTTTCGGCCAAGGCTAACGAACCCATCAGTGGCCCGAAAAGTTCTTATATGTAAAAAAAATTAATAATATTCTCAATTATATTTAAAAATTTTGCCAAGTCTATCGGAAATTGAATGTGCATTATAGCTTTTATTAAAGTTTTAAACAAATTTGCCAATTAAGTTTGTAAATTTTTTAAGTGCAACAGCATTCTGAAACGTTTGCGGGAGGGGGGGGGGGGGTGGCGTGAGCGAAGGCCCTGACAATATGTATAGAATTTAGTCCTAATTTCTTATATATTTAGTTCTTAAGTTGCCATTTGTTTTTTGAAAATCTATCTAAACTTCAACTTTTGATTTTAAATACAATAAATTATGTCTAAAGCGGATCGATCGAGACCGAAAAAATGTTCCGTAGTAGACAATATTCCGCCTTAGACAATTTTTACTCTATGCCTATGAATTCGCGGGAACTTGAAAATCTTTTCGAGTTAGACAGATTTCCGTCTCACACAGAATTTGCCTTACAAAGAGTTTACTGTATTTGCATTTGCAATTTCTAAAAACACAAGTGATTCTTTTTTCTTTTTAATATAGAATTTTCACTTCAAAAATTTATTAATAATTCCAATTAATTGTAATGTTAAGAAAACCAGGCAATGAATAAAATGATTTTTGAAAAACGGGATTTTGAGGTCAGTAGACAAATCTATAAGTTATACAAACAAGCCATTTTCAATTCTCTATTTTTCGTCTAATGCAATATTATTACACCCTTAATTTTTCTCTCCGGATTTATATATCGCCTAACATTTAGAAGATTTCTCCGATTATCATAAAATTCAAATATATTATTTGTGAGATATTGATGTCTGTTATTGACAAATGAAAATTGCAATCAATATAACTTTTTGCTTTCTGTTGTGAAGTGTAATTGTGTTAGCTCAGCTCATCAAATAGTAAATATTACTACTACTACCAATAATAATAATAATAATAATAATAATAATAATAATAATAATAATAATAATAATATATATATATATATATATATATATATATATATATATATATATATATATATATTTAATCTAAAAATGTAATTTTTAGTAGTGTTTTGATTATAGTGTGAGCTAGAAGCATTGTAAATTTAAAGTTCACTAATTAAATGCATTTACATTACATAACACTTGCTCATACTACATAAGAAAATAAATATTTTTACATGTTTCAAAGTTATGCTAGCGGCCGTAGCGACTCATTGTATGGCATGAGATCTTTCTTGTTTTTAAATGTGTAGAAAGTAGTTCAATTCTACATTTAGAAAAGCTATAAAATATTAATTTTATAAAATTCTTATTATAAACATGTAGAATTACATGTGTTATTATAAACATTTAGAATTTACAATATAAATTAACTGAAAAAAACACACATTGCAAGTTACGTGATTTTGGAGCAATTATAGTAAAATGAAGACATGCAGGCATCATTGATCTACATGATTTTCGATAAAAATTTCGAGAGCTTGGCATTATTGTCAAACTAATGTTTGTTTATTTGCCTAACTCGTTTAAGGCTTTTATCAAATGCAAACTGGCTATTTTCTGACAAAGTTTTAAATTCATTTTTGTTCGCAAACATATCAAATTGGCAGATGAACTTATTCAGAAACGATGCAATCGAACTGTTTTTTTCTTTTTTTGGAAACAAACATACAGTCAAATTTGGCGTTTTGAACCCAATTTCTAGAGACGAAAGCGCAGGAAAGGAGAAAAAATCATCATCCTGAGAGAATAATTGCTTATAACTCCAGATGTTAGTCACTTATCGGAAAAAAGAAGAAAACTGTTCGATTACAAAAAAAGTTCAATAGTTGTGCCTGCAAGTAACATGCTTTTATATTTAAAAGTGAACCAGAAGATGTCTTTTATTTTACAATTGTGCATAGTTGAGCGAAGAAAAATATTTTTTGAAATCGATCATATGAGTATCGTCATGTTCTATAGGGGGCTGATCTACTGTTGATTAAAAACTAGGTACTATTGTTCAAAAACTTGTCTGTACGTATGTTCAATCCATGCTTAAAATTTCAAGTTATTTACATGTCATGATATTTACAGTTCTACATTTACTTACATTTTAAACAAATTCGGAAAATATTATTTCATACGGATTAATAATATGAAAATATATCCGCTTTTTGATAAAATTTTTTGTAAATGTAGAATTAAATCACATCATGCTGGCATTACATTTTTTTTTCGGAAAGCGTAAACTAAAAACCGTAAAATCGACATATTTAAACAAAACAAAAATGATATTTATTCTGAATTTCGGATAGTATTTACATTTCTTTCCTTTTTCCTCCGTAGAATTTAAGGTATTTTAGTTGTATTTTTCAGAATTTCAGTTAAAAATTACAATTGCAAAATAAAATTAATATATCGGACACTAATTAAGAATTTAAAGTTCTGGGATTCATTAAGACATCCCCGGATTCATCTGAATAACAGATGTTAATTTCACCGTGTTGCCTTTCATATAATATGTAGGAATTCGGAAACACAGGCAGATTTTTGTATAATAGATATAAAAATTAGTTTTAAAAAGTGCTTCTATAAGTGCTGAAACACTAAATTAAATTCATCGTAACTCATAGTCATCATTAACAAAAACAAAACAAAAAAAAAAATGCTTTAGTATTGTTGTAATTTTTGTGCTTTTTAAAATTACTTTGATTCAGCTCCCCAATAATAAAAGAAATAATACTATTCAGAAATTCTCTTTCATCTATCTTAAGAGGGCTAATATATTGTTTACTTGTTTTAAGTATTGTAGCAATTTTTATACTTTTTAAAATTACTTTGATTCAGATCTCCAATAATAAGAGAATTAATCCTATTTAGAAATTCTCTTTCATCTATCTTAAGATGGCTAAAATATTGTTCACTTGTTTTAGTATTGTTTAATTTTTATGCTTTTAATTATTTTGATTCAGCTCTCCAATAATAAGAGAAATAATACTATTTAGAAATTCTCTTTCATCTATCTTAAAATAGCTAATATATTGTTTAATAAATATTAATTTTACAGAAAAATAATCGTGTTTCATTGCTTACTATTATTCTACACATCTGTGTATGCAACACGTGTTGCATACACTCTTTCATCTATCTTAAAATAGCTAATATATTGTTTACTAAATATTAATTTTACAGAAAAATAATCGTGTTTCATTGCTTACTATTATTCTACACATCTCTGAATGCAACACGATGATACACTGAAAAAGACTCATGTATTTATCCCTAGAACTGACTAAACAATCTTTAAAACAAGATAAGAAAGGTATTCGCTGTGGAATCGTACCATAGTCAGGGAACGTATGTCAATTTATTTTTCATTGCACCGAAGCAGAAATCTTAATGAGTTTTTCAAGATAGAGGATGACTTGTGTTTCGAGGGGTGAAAATCCTCAAATGCCCGCCCAAAAATGGAGTATTCAACGGTCTGGTTTTTCGCGTTTCCCACTTCCGTATCTTTCAGTACATATCATTATTCATTCCTAATTACTCCTAAAAACTCACACTCGTGATTGAACGATTTTGGCTCTCGTGCCACTGAATCTATTAAAGTAAAAGTATTTTGCTCTGAAAATTGAAAAAAAAAATCGGATCCGAAAGGGTTAAACCTTAGCTTTGAAGCAGGAATGTCCAAACTTTCTGCTTCTTCCGACCACATTTGTGAAGAAATATTTATTTCGAGTCGCACATATAGAGCGTACTCTTCCCCTTTCCGCCAGAAATGTTTCGAGAAAATACTTTAATAAAAAAGAAAGACTTCTAAAAAAGGTTTACATTTGGGCTAGTACCTAGCCACTTACGCTTATAGGCTCTCCCTGCCCTTCCCCCACGAGAGGTAGGACATTTTTCCAGGCCCCGAGAAAGTTTTTTGCATCGGAACTAATTTAAGGACTGCGGGTCTCATAATAAATTAATTGATGTGGCCAGAGACAGTGTTTTTCTTTGCTTCAGATTATTAAACAATAAAAATTATTCAGATGATATTAAAGTTTTTGACCCAAAAAACCCTAAAAAGTTCGTTTCTAAACTTTTAGACGAACTCAAAATTTAACAAAATTTTAACAAAATTAACAACATTTTAAGAAATCCCTCACTTATTCCTTAAAGCACGCAAATGAGGTCTTTTTTCAGCAGAAAGAACGTGTAAAATGTATTCAATAATTTAAAAAAAAATAAACATCCCAATTGTTGATACAAGGCAGCCAAAAAATGTAATAGATCAATTTTATTACCCTTTTACTTATCCCCTTACATTTGTTTTCTTTTCTTTTTCATATTTTTATTTAATCCATGGATAAAGATTCAAATTTATTATTTTCACATGGTATTTTAACTTCTGTCCAATAAAAGAATACAGAAAGAAGACAAATCGTATTCTAGGATTTGTAACATTCTAGTCAAGAATTACACTGTCGTCACCTCCTATTTAAAATAACTTTTTTCCGCCTGTTTGGTTCCCTTTTTTTAGCATCCAGAATCTAAGAAGATAAGCCAGAAAAAGATAACATCTCATAGCATGGAGCAGTAGAAATAGCTACAGAACAACGCAATTGTCCAGTTCCCATTATCACTTCCCCCAATGGGCGAATTTCAACCGACCACCCACCAGACGGAAAGGGGAGGGGGCAAATATACCTAATTAAGTTAGCTGGAAGCTATGACAAATTGATGGAAATAAATAGCAAGCGGAGTTCACTGCCGAAACTAGCCTTTTTTGCACTCGGGGCAAACATAGATTTTCGCCCCCTCCTCCGCAAAGTAAATTTACAAAGAAAATTTTAGTAAGTTTCTAATAGCCGACTTGTTTTAAAATTGAAAACATGTAATAAAAAAGTGCGTAATACTGAATTACGTAATTAACTTTGTCAAATATTAATTCATTAAAACCTTGAAAACGAAATCCAAAGGAACCGAAAAAATTCCGCTTTATACAGTTTTCGATCTTAGCAGGTATAATTGTTGGTATTTTTTTCTGTTGGGAACATGTAATTTTTTCATTTAAGACAGGATACCGTTATAGATAGATTTCATTTTCACAGATTTTACGGTAGTTGTAGTTTGTACAAATGAGGCGTTTAAAGTCACAGTGATATGAATCCCATTGTCTTAAAAGACCACATTAGTCACGTGAAGAAACCAAACTCGCAAGCTAATGTTAAACCTATGGGAGCGTTCTTTTCAAATTTCTCACTTTCATTTTAATATTAAGTGATTTTTTATGCTTGGGATAACTGAGTTTGATCCCTAACCGTATTAGTGTTTACTTTTCCGATTTTGGTTGCAGCTACTTTCATTTTCGGAACGTAGCCTCATAAAAAAAAGAAAACAAAACTGCAACCAAAATTAACAAAATACAAGATAACAACGTTAAAGATTAACTTTATCTATCCTAAGAAAAAAAATCATTTAAAAATATTAAAATGCAAGCGAGAAATTTGAAAAGAACGCTCCCATACATTTAACATTAGCTTGCGAGTTTCTTCGCCTGACTAGTGTAGGTTCTTAAGAACTCAAAAACCAATCTTCATTTGGCGCCCCGTTCCTTTTACGTTCTGGCGCCCGGGGCACATGCCCCCTCTGCCCCTCTTCTAGTTTCGGCCTTGGTGGGGATTCTCAAAGTTCGTGGTACAGGAAAGAAAGACTTTAATGGGCGATGGCCGATTGCTGGGAGCATCTCGGCACGGATTTCATTATTTTTAAAAAGAGAAAGGCGCATTTTGCTGATTTTAAAAAGGACAGAGCGCTGCACCCTTCAAAAATGGCCTAGAGTAAACACTATCTACTATCTTTAATATTGAAATGTAGTAAAATCCCTGAATAGCAGACACTTCGGGATCGTTGAATAGAGTCTTGCATCGCATCGGGTTGTACCTTTATATATATATATATATATATATATATATTTTTTTTCCCCGGGACGGGGAATTCTAAAATTCTTTCTGTAGGTTGGGTTCACTCTAGAATAATTCTTATGGGACATACACATTCTACTATATTTCTTTCTATATATCCCATCGTAAACTATATTGATTTTTTAATGGATCTCTATTTTATTTGTATGTAAATATTTGAATTATTATTAATGCCATTAATCGATTTACACGGCTTGGAAACTTAAAAATCTGAAAAATTCTATATCGAAAAACCTTCTAAGATGGAATCACATAGGAGAAGGAAAAAATCGCTGTAGTTAAGTTCCTTCTTTATAAGGTCTGCCATCTCTTGCAAATGTATTATTTATTTTCAAACGGATTATTATATCCATTTTGCACAGATCAAGAAATTTTTTCGTTTAAAACAGGATTTCATCATACACAGATTCTTATAATAGGTTTTACAGCACTGTATCCCAAAATCCTAGAAATGTATTTGTACTATTCTTTAAAGAGAATTTTAATTGTAGAATAATGGTAATTTAAAAATCATGAATTTTCGGCAAAAATTGTTGACCCAAGGAGGTTGTTCCTAGCTGCTATCAGATTCACCAACTTTTCGAGCAACCAACTTTTCAGTCGATTTTAACCCCAACTTTTTCCTGTTCAAAGGGAGAAAAAGGTTACAATTGTCGTTGCTAAAGTTGGAGGAAAACCAGTACTACTAGTACCAGCCGTTAATATTTATCGCCTATTCTTATCAATCGCTTATCTCTGATTCGCTGAAAGGTTGAAAGTAGGGAGTGAGGAAGTCGCGGAGGAATTTGGGGGCGGAAAGTAGCTCAGACTTTTTTGAGCTGTAGATAAAAAGTTGGGGATATTGCTGTTTGCTATCACACTGAGTGTTGAGACAATATTTCGCGAAAAGTTGGAGGAAATCAAGAGTTGGCTCAAAAATTGCTCGAAAAGTTGGTGAATCTGATAGCAGCTTAAACAGATTTTTGCACGAGTCAGACAGGGACGGGTCAATGATTTTCATACAAACAGGGTTGTGACTGGACCAGAAAATTTCGGCCGGTGTAGACTTCTAGGAAGAATAAAGCGCACGCCCAGAAATAAGTCCGGTTCGGTCCGGCCCGAACCTCCAGAGAAAGCAAGACATGGTAACGACCCAGAAAAACTGATGATCAGACTCGACCCGTCCCGAGTCTGTGTAAGCCTCTAAATGGCATTTGAAGGGGAAAAGCTTGTTCTTAACAGCTGGAAAATTTTTAAATAAATTATGAAAAAAAAAAATCAGTTTGAGTTGTAAATTTCGTTCACACTCACGGATTTTTTGAGCTTTCGTTCAGCTCACGTTCGTTTATCAAAAAGTGAGTTAAATTCAATTCAACGTACACAGAAAGTGAACTAAACTCGTGAACTTCGTTTAGTGAGCGCACTCATGCCTAACACAGGACTCAATATTATCTTGCATTTCTAAATCATCTGCTGATCTAAAGAGTTCATCACTGAATAATCTTCCTCATCCTCCCTCGGTAGGTTCATCATATCGTGTAAATATTCCGGTGTTTTGAGATAAATATTTTCTTTTACTCATATTTAAACGATCAAAAATTTTAACTTTAAGATTTGAAAACGTGAATAAAATAGTGGGAAAAATGAATACAAAAGCAACAGCAAGTAACATTCAAAAAACATTTTTAGTGAAAGTTATTTTTACATATCTTGTTGAGTTAGGTCAAAGAATCTGACATTTTAGAGGTATTCCTACGTAAATATATCCACAGAACAAAGTTTTCACGGAAAGAAAATTTACTTATGCAGTGAATTTCTGATACTATAACTGTGAAATGCCTGTATAGCAGCTTGGAAATGTAGTGTTATCTCTAATAACTTAATTTAAAATTCATAAGAACTACAACTGTAGTTATCATAGCAATTAACGGCACTTCTAAGCGACAAAATAACTCTGATTCAAAGATTACGAAAAGCAGTTACATGATCAAAACTTTAATGCATACTAAACATTATTTCCCGTTTACACTTTCGTCAGAAAGAGTATCTGACGTCATTGGGCACAGCTGCGTAACATAAGATAAACATATAAAGCAATAAACAACACTTAATAATTTACAAAATTATTAGAACATCAATAAATATTACTTAGCAATTTACAAAAGGATTATGATAGCAATAAATCTCACTGATTGAATGGAAAAAGTACTTTACTTCATTTTTGATTAATTTATGATATCTAAATTATATTTATCGATAACACTCTCCCCCCTTTTGAGTTGCTGACTAGCTACTCAAAACTAAATTCTATTTTCCAAATCTCTGGGGCATTTTGGTCACACGGCCAAACCTGGTTCTATAAGTAGTTGGCTCAGACTCTGTCAACAAGTCTGAAGAATCTGTCCCCATCAAAGCACCTTGATTACTGCTTTCTAGCTGAAAAGGAGAAGGATAAAAATTAGTAAGAGGTAATTCTAATGGAAAAACTCGTTGTATGGGTCTGATAACAACACCATGTTCAGTTTTCAATTTGACTGTTCTAATTTTGCCATCCTTTCCAGGAATTAGGTCTACAATCTTTGCTAGCGGCCAATTGAGACGTTTTTGTACATCGTCCCCAATGAGCACAAGTTCACCCAGCTTCAAGTCTGGTAACTGGGCGATTTCACGACGCCTTTGAATAAGTTGACCGAGATATTCAGTTCGAAAGCGCATTCTCAATTGTTCCATGAGCTTAATTCTGTATCGCAGCCTTTTGCGAAACTGTGTTGCGTCAACTTCATCAATGTCCGTGACACTAGAACTAGAGTTTTGCACTAAAAACATGTTCGGTGTTAATGGAACTAAATCCTCTGGATTTTCGGATTGATACGTGAGAGGGCGAGAGTTGATAATATATTCACAATCGCACAAAATTGTTTGCAGTTCCTCAAAAGTCACGACAGCTTTACCGAGTGTTCGTCGGAGAAGCTCTTTGATCACACGGATCAGCCTTTCCCACCAGCCACCCCACCAGGCGGCTGAGGGAGGATTGAACTTCCAAACGATTCGTTTCAGGTCGGAGAAACGAGTCAATTTTTGCCAATCAATCTTTGACAGATCATTATTGGCACCTTTGAAATTGGTGCCATTATCAGAATAGATTATTTTAGGTCTGCCTCTTCTTGCGATGAAACGTCGCAAAGACAGCAAAAATGCATCAGTTGACAAAGAGGGGACAAATTCTAAATGAACAGCTCGATAGACTGCACAAGTATAGAGCACTATCCAGGTTTTATCTGCATTTTTAATAAATAAAGGTTCAGCTAAATCAACGCCTACAATTTCAAAAACTTTAGAATCTTTAATGCGATCTAAAGGCAGTGGCACTGGATTGGATTCACGTGATTTAACTTTGTAGCGCTGGCAAGGAATGCATTTACTTACAACTTTTCGGACAGTTTTTCTACCTCTTTGGATCCAATAGTTTTCTCTCAAAATACTTAGAAGAATGTGAGTTCCAGCATGACAGCTCGCTACATGGAAATGTTCTATTAGTCTAACCGTGAAAATACATTCATCAGGTAAAAGAATTGGCGACAAGAAATATGGTGTATCAATGCGTTCTGTAATTCTTGTCTTTACTCTAATTATACTGTCTTCATCTTTAAAACAGACTAGGTTAGGTATCGAATCTACATCTGGAAAAAACTCACTTTGTACCATTGAAATTAAAGTTTTTTCAGCATTTTCTAATTCCCCAACTGATAATTTACCATTTTTCCTTGCACTGTATCGCGATTTCACATTATTTATGAATCTTAATACCCAAGCAACTAATCTAATAATAGATTCAAATTTTGAAAATTTCCTAGCGTACCAAGGAATATTTTTGACTGTTATATTTACATTACACAATTTCACTTTTCTCCTTTCACTAGTAATCTCTGGAGTTTCACTATCAAGAGTCTCAGTCCTGGGCCATTTTTCCCTTTCTTCCATGAGCCATTTCGGCCCTTCCCACCACCGAGATTCTAGCAATTGCTGGGGAGAACACCCACGCGAAATCAAATCCGCAGGATTCATTTTTCCTGGCACATGGCGCCATTCGGTATTGGGGAAAAGACCTTTTATTTCTTTCACCCTGTTCGAAACAAAAACGGACCATTCACCATATTCCCTTATCCAGTACAACGCAACCATGGAGTCACTCCAAAAAATTGTTTTCATGTTCTGGACACAAAGTGCTTGCTGTACTGAATGTGCCAACCTAGCTCCGATGTTACACGCGATTAATTCTAATCTGGGAATTGACGCTTGCTTTATAGGAACAACTCTAGCTTTAGCTCTAATTAATTGAATTTTTACAGCTTCCGGGGTTACAGTTCGAAAAAAGACGCAAGCTGCATATGCCTCTTTGCATGCATCCACGAAAACATGCATCTCGGTAGTCTCATTTATTTCAACGTATCGCGGAATTTGAACGTCCTCTAATACATTTATTTCGCTGAACCATTTTTTAAAAGGTCTTTGAATTTCCTCTGGTAATGGAGAATCCCAACCTAGACCCAATTTCCAGGTTTGTTGTAATATAATTTTGGGTGGCAATGTTGCCGGGCACAAAATTTTCTGCATAGAGCTCAAAATTAATCTTTTAGTGAAATTTTCATTGTTATTTAATTTATCAAAAGTTAAATTACACTTAAGCATATCCCAATCGAGATCCCACAATATCCCAAGCAATTGTGTTACACCCGAACTCTTTGAAACATTTTGAGATTTAACATTACTTTCCCAACTTCTCAAATTAAAACACCCTCGAGACATAATGCATTTAGCCTGCTCGATAAATTCGTCTTGTTCCTCAGCATTCGAAACACCTGTAACACAATTATCAACATAAAATGAATATTTCAATTTTTCTGCCATATTCCTATAATTATGAGATACATTATCTAATAAATGAGATATCGAAGCTGCCAACAAAAATGGGCTCGAACTCACTCCGAAAACCACCCTGCAATGTCTATAAGTAATTTCTTCGTTCACAGAAGGATAAAAAAATCGTAAAAAATCTCTATGATCCGGGTTTATGCTAATCTGCAAAAAGGCTTTTTCGATATCCGCAGAAAGACCAATTTTATAAATTCGAAACCTATCGATAATATCCGGTATTTGCTCAATTAAATTCGGGCCTTTATACAAAATATCATTTAAGGAACACTTTCCATATTCTCTAGCGGACGCATCAAAAACGGGCCTAATTTTGGTCGTAGCACTGTCCACTTTCACCACAGGCCGATGCGGGTAAAAATGCTCTTTCTGGACGTCCCCCGTTACTCTTTCAATTATTTCTAAATCTTCCCATTCTCTAACAACATTTTCATAATCAATAAGAAGACCCCCTTTTGTGCGCGTTCGCACATCTTTTTATGTCTCTTCCACGTCATTTCTTTATTACTGGGTAATTCAATCGTATCAGATTTAAAAGGTAAACAAACTTCATATCTACCATCTGGATGAATTTTAATATTGGTTTTAAATTCCTCCATTATTTTAGAATGCTCATATTGATTTTTCCAACTTTCTACAGGCTCCCTAATACCGATCGTTTCAAGATCCCATAACTTATTAATAGAAGCATTTTTTACATACAAAGATACAACAGACAAAACAGTATTACTATCATAATTACTACTCAAATTTTGATTGGGTTTTCCAGTTAATACACAACCCAATCGTGTTTCTAACATAAATAAACCTGAATTTAATTTCATACATTTATTAGTGAATAATGTGCCAATTAAATCGGCACCTAAAAGTAAATTAATTTCCGAATCTTCGGATTCAAGATCAGGTAAAATAATTTGTTTTTCTCTAAGTTCAATAAGTGCCTCTACACTAGAAAGTTTGGGTACAAAACCAGTAATTTTATTTTCCTCAGCTCGACAACTAAAGGAATCATTTAAATCAGAAATAATTAAATCATAAACATCATGTATTTGAACTGAGAGTAGGGGAAAAAGGAGAGTTCAGCGTCAGCAGGCGGATTGCGGATTGGGAGGATTGAGGAGGAGGGAGTAATCCACCTTGTGGATAGAGGAGGAGAGTGGAATCCACCTGTTGGGAGACTTATCCTATAGTAGGAGGGGTTAAATGTTGGAGGGGGCTTAATTTTTGAGGGGGCTTAATTTTTGAGAGGGGCTTTTTTTTTTTTTTTTTTTTTTTTTTTTTTCGAATCGACTTAGAGTAGAGATGGAAATATCATACTATAACATAGGTCTTTTCGAGAGGAAGTATGAAGACACTAAATTTTTCGATGGGCTTAATTTTTGAGGGGGGCTTATTATTTTTTTTTTTCGAATTGATTTAGTATTAGAATGCAAATATCATACTATAACATAGTGAGTTAGGTGTTTTCGAAAGGGAGTTTGAGGGGTCTAAATATTTTAGTGGGGCTTATTTTTAGGGGGGGCTTAATTTTTTTTTCTTCAAATTGACATAGAGTAGAAATGGAAATATCATACTATAACATAGAGATGTAGGTATTATCGAAAGGGAGTTTGAGGACCCTAAATTTTTTATAGGGGCTTATTTTTTAGGGGGGCTTAATTTTTTTTTTTTTTTTTTTTTTTTCTGAATTGTCTTAGAATTTGAATGAAGATAAAAATGTCTTATGTTTTCTGAAAAAAATTTTTGATGCTGCCATCTGTATGCGGTAGTGGGAATTTATTATTGAAAATAGTATTTTATTTTTGAAAAGTTTTGAGGAAGGTTTGAACCTGCAAAATAGTCTCTTGGCTCGATGATATGTTGAAGACTTAACTAATCGAGCCAAGAAACTATGTCTATATGTTTAGATTTTAGATGTTTCAAAACAAAAAATTGTATTCCCCCTTCTGTATGCGCAAAGAGAGGTTGGTTTCTTAAGATAACTCATTAATACCTATTTTAACTGCTCACTCTGCGAATTCTTTTAATGTGTATGATTTTTATTTTTAGTTTAACTGATTTTATCGACTTTGTGAATGAGAGTTTGATTATTTTACCAAGCTAAGGTTTCGAACCTGCGAACTCCCATTCAAATTTCATTTTTTGTAACTGATAAGCTATCCACTATTCAAACCGCGCCCCGACAATTACTGAATTACTTTTGAACACTATATATTTAAAAAAAATAGCTACCTCTTTCTTATACTAGGGAAGTTAATACAATTTATGTTTAAATTGAAGAAATAATTAATTTTTTATATTTCTTTAATAAGCAAGTCATTTTTTAGATCGATTAGAAGGCTACCAAACGATTTGAATTAAACATTGTTTTTACCAGTATTAATCCTCTCACCTAATTTTAAAATTATACTTTTTCTTGTAAACCATATCATATTCATTTAATCGTCTAAAATACACTTCCTAAACCCTCTTATCAACGTTACTCACTATCTATCACAAACATCCGATAAGTCTAATCAGCTTTTTTCAACAGAAAATAGCTAATATGTAAATATTGATAACTGTTGAAGAGATTATTTCACTTGTTTTCAGATTTTAAATGAAAGTTTGAACAGATTTTCTATTTATCAATTATTATAAATTGAATCAACTCATAGTTTGTTATTGCAATAGATAATTATTTGATGATTCTACACTAGTTCTAATGAATTTTGAAACTACTGCTTCACTTCAACTCATTCTTTTATACAGTTTAATAAATTTAGTATGATTTAAACCATTGGTTTGTCATATATTTCACTGAAATAATAAAATTAATGTGTAAAACCTTAGAATGACGAATTCAAAAACGTAACATGATGAATCATATACTTTTTAAACATTACATAAATACATTTGGATTGATTCACTTCCTGTGAACTTTCTACACATACTTTTTTATACCACGTGTTTTTCTGAAATTTTTTCACCAATCATATTACATGATTTGCACTATCGTAATAATTTTTTGACATGTGCCCCCTATGATTATATATAAAATTGAATGAAACAAGACTTTTTCATTAGTGTTTGCTATTTTTTGAGTGTGTGAAGACGCTTTTTTCACTTAGGATAATATGGCTAGTTTTCAAAATGGACATTCTACTATGTTAAGCGATGATGTATCAAGTTTGAATAATCAATATTTTTCATCAAGATTAAATGATCAAGACATGGGATTAATAGTACAACCTAAAGTAGAACCCGTTTCAGATGATGAAGCGGAATCCTCCTCATCAGAACTGAAGAAACAGAAGCCAACTTTTTTGTGTACTGTTTGCAGCAAATCTTTTTCACGAAAAGGCAATTTAAAACAACATTTGATGATTCATTCAGAAGAAAGACCATTTTTATGTGACATCTGCCAAAAAGCATTCTCTAGAAAGGCTATTTTGAATCGTCATAAACTATTCCATTTAAAGATTCCTTCCCAACATAAATGTGAATCGTGCGGTGAAGCGTACTCAAGAAAGTATGACTTATTAAAACACATGAAGATCCACAAGTCCTCCAAAAAGGATAAATGTATACAGCGTAGTGAAATATTCAATCCCAACTCCGATTTTTTATATCATTTGAAAACTTCACAGAGAGTTAGATGCAAAATTGATAATTCATCCTCTTTAAAAGATATGTTTTTTGAGAAGGTTAAGCATTTTAAAAGGCAAAATGCGTTAAACATATTTACTAAAACTGTAATCAACTCTAACGAGGAGAATGCTACAGACTTTAACACATTTTTTGATAGTATTCATTCGGACGTTTTAAACGAATTAATCTACCAGATTCAAGTTAAAAGATCGATGAAATGGTATGCAAGTGTACAAGTTGTTGTATATCGTGTAACACAGGAGGGTGTCTTAGAGATTGCCACACCCTATTTCCTTTCAAAAACTATACTTGAATTAACGAAACAAAACTTATCTGAACATGTTGAGGATACCTTTGCAAAAATTATTAAGTCCTATGAGAAGTCCACCAGACGTGGTTTTAATTGGACATTAGAGAAAATATTGAATTTAGAACTATCTACCTTTAAAATATAACATGATTTGAAATGTTTATACCTTTTTGAAATATGTGTACTCATGTTTTCACTATTGTAACTATTGAAAACAACGAATAAATAATGTGTAAATGAAAAAGCTGTTGTCTGTTTATTTTTGTTAGAACAACTTGTCATTTTTAATAACTCATGAAGTCGTAACGGCTTTATTTACTATTTTTTTTTTTCAATTTCTTATCAAATGAATAATGAGTTAACTATCTTTTATTAATTTCATATTAAAAGTCTGAAATTATCCATTGAAATAGTTATTTTGCAATATTTCTAATTTATCATAATTATTTTTAAAGTTTAATATATCACTCGTTGTTTGTATAAACAGCTGTTATTGTTTATTAATAATAATATTATCATTTATTACCATACAATTCTTTAAAAAAAGCATAGAACCATTAACATAATATGTATCATTAAACACTTTTTTAAAAACTGTTACCTTGTGTTGCCATTGAATTCTTCAAAACCAAAAAGAATAAAACTAAAATCATTATCATTAAATATCATACACCACTTATATAAAAATTGTTACTTTGTGTTGCCATACAATTCTTCAAAAAAAGAATAAAACTAAAACTATTAACATTAAATATCATATACTGTAAATACAAAAATTGTTACCTTGTGTTGCTATACTATTCTTCAAAAAAGGATAAAACCATTGACATAATATATTATTCACCACTTAAATAAACTGTTTATATATATTTTTTAAGACTTAAACTAAAATTAATAACATTACTAATTCTTTTAAGTGTTTATCTGTAACCGACACTGATTTTTAACATATATTAAGGGATGTGCTGTTTCTAAACATTCAGTTTCCAACTGATTTTTGTTCTAACTTCATCTAATGTTACCTTTATTTTTTGAAAATGGGTTCTGTAGTAAATATGTTAAAAAGATCTTCCGACAAAGTGGCTTCTTCTTCAAAGTATCAACGTTTAGAAGAACCTAATGATCCCACTTCCACAAGTGAATTAAATATACCAAGATTGGAAATTCCTAATTTATTAAACACTGACTGTGGGACAATATCACGTGATTTATCTACTACTGATTACTCACCGAATGTGAAATCTGAAATCGATATGAATTTTTTTATCCCTAACATTGGTGATGATACTACATCTTCCGAGAATTCATGCCAAGAGTCAATTTCTGTTGAGGACTATTTGAATATATTTTTCAAAGACATGAATTTTGAATCCGCTTTAACCTCGACCCCAGCTAGTAACATAATTTCCCAAGACGAATCCTTTCAAGAACGTACTATTGACCAAGAGGTTTCTGATTCCCAACCAAGCAACCTTTTTAAAGCAAGTGATGAATTAAAAAGCACAACCCCACCTACGAATGTCATTCCACAGTCTAAAACTAGCAAATCCAATCATCCTATTGTATTTCGAGAAGAACTCAGTGACTGTATCTTTTTAATTTTAAAGTTGCATAATAGACAATTTCATATTCATATTCGAGAATTTAAACGCAGTGGGCTTACTAGTGAAGAAATTCTAACGAAAAATGGTATTATTATGGATGTTAACAGCTGGTTCGAATTTTGCAAGAAAATTTTTTCATTTAATTTGAGATATAAAAGTTCCTCATTTGTTTCTAATAACATGATATTAGTATTAAATTTTAATAATTCTATCATGCGAATTAAAAATTTAAAGAATTATTCGCACATTGACTTAAACGAGTATCAGTTGCTGAAATTAAAAGAAAAAATACATGATTTGAATAAGGAACTTCTTCAGCATATATATGTAAACCATATACCAAGCTTAATTAGGCAGAAATGTATCATTGGTCATATATCTACAGAAAATGAACTCATGTTGCAGTCTAAACTTATAACATGTATTGAGAATAATGTATTAACTATACTAAACCGCATTTTTGAATGTGATGGATGTATTTTTAATCAGAAATCTCAAAGCCCTCATTCCTGTTGTATACTAAATAATCGACAAAAATTTGAAAAACTAGGAGAGATGTTATTAACGCTTATAGATTTAGATTTTGTTATTTCCTCATTTTTAAACGGAGTGGATTGTGTTAGTGAAAACTTTTTATCAAACATTCATGTAGAAACAATTCAAAACGAATTGTTTAAAATAATAAAATAAAATGTATTGCTATCCATTATAATACGTGTGTGTTTATTTGTCTAAAGTGTATGTTTATTTTGTTATGTCTTTTAGAACTTTTAATAGAGTGTTAGACTTAAATTTGCATATGTATATAACTAAAGAAATCAACAATTCTTTAGCAATTAAAAAATTAACACAAGTTTAAAATATTAAACTAATAATCTTAATACTATAATTTCTACTTTCTAATATATATATATATATGAAACTTATTATATAAAAAAGTTTTCAATAATAATAATAAGTTTAGAAAATTAAAAAGTTTAAAAAACAAAATTAAGAAACTCATTAAAAAAAATATCTGAAAAGTTAAAAAAAAAATAAAGTTTTCAAAATTAAAAAATCTTTATAAAAAAATAATAATAATTTAAAAAAAAATATTAAAAAGTTTACAAAAGTTTACAAAAGTTAAAAAAAAATATATTAAAAAGTTTACAAAAAAAAAAAAAACTTGGGAAAAAAAAACTCAAAAAAAATTAAGTTATCAAAATTAAAAAAAAAAAATTATAAAAACTTAATACATTAAGTTTTCAAAAGTGAGTTTACCTATTCGTATATGTATACATGCATGTGACTTTCATTATGTTTCAGTTTAATACTTCTGTTTATCCTATAAAAGTGTTAGATTAATATATACTTATAAAAATATTTGTAAGTTAAATTAAAAAAAAGTAACTTATAAAAAAAATGTTTACAAAATTTAAAAAAAAACAAAATCTTTCTAAATAAAAAGTTTTCAAAATTAAAAAAAAAAACTTTTTAAATAAAAAATGTTTTCAAAATTTAAAAAAAAAAAATTGTAAATAAAAAAAAAGTTTTCAAAATAAAAAAAAAATACTTTGTAAATAAAAAAAAAATATTAAAAAGTTTACAAAAAAAACTTTTTTTATAAAAAATATTTTCAAAATAAAAAAAAAAAAATTGTAAGTAAAAAAAAAAAGTTTTCAAAATTAAAAAAAAATAATTTGTAAATAAAAAAAAAATATATTAAAAAGTTTATAAAATTTAAAAGTTAAAAAAAAAAAAAACTTTGTAAAAAGTTTTCAAAATTAAGTTATCAAAAAAAACTTAATAAATTATATTATCAAAAGTCAGTTCACATAACTGTATATGTATCTGACTTTCATAATTAAAAAAGTTATCAAAAAGTTGAATTAGATTGCAAATACAAGTATACAATCAATCATATATCAATCAATCATAGCAATTAACCAATCAATGATATCAATCAATAAATCAAACCAA
Source organism: Maratus speciosus (assembly GCA_963932465.1). Lineage (NCBI taxonomy): Eukaryota > Metazoa > Arthropoda > Arachnida > Araneae > Salticidae > Maratus > Maratus speciosus. The sequence goes on along the minus strand of CAWVRF010000135.1, from coordinate 232,278 downwards.
TTAATCAATCATATTAATCAACCAAACAATAATATTAATCAATCATATCGATCAATAAATCAAACCAATCAATCATATTAATCAACCAAACAATAATGTCAATCAGTCATATCGATCAATAAATCAAACCAATCAATCATATTAATCAACCAAACAATAATATCAATCAGTCATATCGATCAATAAATCAAACCAATCAATCATATTAATCAACCAAACAATAATATCAATCAGTCATATCGATCAATAAATCAAACCAATCAATCATATTAATCAACCAAACAATAATATCAATCATATCGATCAATAAATCATATTAATCATATCAAACTATCATATCAATCATATCAATCAATCAACCAATCATTCATATCAGTCAACCAATCATTCATATTAATCAATGATTCATATTAATCATATCAATCGATTAATCAAGATACTGAATACAAGTATTCATACAAATAAATCACATCAATTGCAGTTCAAGTATTACAAGTTAGTATAATAACATTATAAGAAAGTTTTGAATTAATACAATGATTAACTATCAACATTTTGTAACAGCACTTTTACAAAAGCAATGTATGAATAAATATTTTAGTTACAAAAAATATTTAAAATGCTTTTGAAAGTTAATAAAATTATTTTCCAAAAATGTTAAAAACATTACAAGCTGCTAAAACCTACAATTTAACAAGAATGAGTTGTCCTATATTTCCTTTGTATTTGCATGTCCTATATTTCCTTTCTATTTGTATTTGAGTATATGTATACGGATTCCTCCTTTTAGTTATGTTTTGTAGTATACACTTAAAATATATATAGTATATATAAAACATTAAATTAAAATATTCTTTAATTATTAAAAAGTTTAAAAAATCAGCAATTTTTTTAATATTATAAGATAACAAAAATTATTTTGTGATTTATTAAAAGTGAATTTACCTATCGCTATATATGTGTTTCATAAGATAAATCTTTTTTATGTTAACATCCTACCCACATTTTATTTTATAGTTATACACATCGAAACGAAAAATAAATAAATAAATAAAATAAACAATCTATTATTAAATTCTTCAATTTAAAATTTTAATACATACATACTTAAACATTTATATAAAAATAATGAACTCACCATGTTTGAACTCAGAAAAGAGATGATGAGCTTATCACGTGGTAGATTGTGACGTAATCAATTAGATATCACGTGCCTTCCTCGTGCCTTTTGATTGTCTTATCTACAATCAGATTGTATTATCAATCACGTGATCTAACTGATATGAGTCTATACCAAGACACTAGCCATTTTCACTTCAGTCATCGAATATGTAGGTCGTATATTTTTTTGAAAGTCTTTTATTTTATGGAATCTTCAGCAAGATGACATCAGATATTTGCAAATAAAATCCTATTAAAATCTTTCTCGCAATTGTGAACAAAGATTAATTTTCATATTGTTTAAGTATAATCATTGATTATTTAACTGGATAATAATATTTTTTAGAAGTAACTTAAATTTCTTATAAAAACGGAAGTATTTATTGCATCATTCATAGAATTCAAGTTTGAATATTAACCAAGTTTTTTAAACTTTTATAAACTCTTTATACTAGAATATATACTAGTTTTTACTAAGTACTAGTATATACTAAATACTAGTATAAATTATAAAAGTTTAAAAAACTTGGTTAATATTCAAACTTGAATTCTATGAATGATGCAATAAATACTTCCGTTTTTATAAGAAATTTAAGTTACTTCTAAAAAATATTATTATCCAGTTAAATAATCAATGATTATACTTAAACAATATGAAAATTAATCTTTGTTCACAATTGCGAGAAAGATTTTAATAGGATTTTATTTGCAAATATCTGATGTCATCTTGCTGAAGATTCCATAAAATAAAAGACTTTCAAAAAAATATACGACCTACATATTCGATGACTGAAGTGAAAATGGCTAGTGTCTTGGTATAGACTCATATCAGTTAGATCACGTGATTGATAATACAATCTGATTGTAGATAAGACAATCAAAAGGCACGAGGAAGGCACGTGATATCTAATTGATTACGTCACAATCTACCACGTGATAAGCTCATCATCTCTTTTCTGAGTTCAAACATGGTGAGTTCATTATTTTTATATAAATGTTTAAGTATGTATGTATTAAAATTTTAAATTGAAGAATTTAATAATAGATTGTTTATTTTATTTATTTTTTTTTTTTTTTCGTTTCGATGTGTATAACTATAAAATAAAATGTGGGTAGGATGTTAACATAAAAAAGATTTATCTTATGAAACACATATATAGCGATAGGTAAATTCACTTTTAATAAATCACAAAATAATTTTTGTTATCTTATAATATTAAAAAAATTGCTGATTTTTTAAACTTTTTAATAATTAAAGAATATTTTAATTTAATGTTTTATATATACTATATATATTTTAAGTGTATACTACAAAACATAACTAAAAGGAGGAATCCGTATACATATACTCAAATACAAATAGAAAGGAAATATAGGACATGCAAATACAAAGGAAATATAGGACAACTCATTCTTGTTAAATTGTAGGTTTTAGCAGCTTGTAATGTTTTTAACATTTTTGGAAAATAATTTTATTAACTTTCAAAAGCATTTTAAATATTTTTTGTAACTAAAATATTTATTCATACATTGCTTTTGTAAAAGTGCTGTTACAAAATGTTGATAGTTAATCATTGTATTAATTCAAAACTTTCTTATAATGTTATTATACTAACTTGTAATACTTGAACTGCAATTGATGTGATTTATTTGTATGAATACTTGTATTCAGTATCTTGATTAATCGATTGATATGATTAATATGAATCATTGATTAATATGAATGATTGGTTGACTGATATGAATGATTGGTTGATTGATTGATATGATTGATATGATAGTTTGATATGATTAATATGATTTATTGATCGATATGATTGATATTATTGTTTGGTTGATTAATATGATTGATTGGTTTGATTTATTGATCGATATGACTGATTGATATTATTGTTTGGTTGATTAATATGATTGATTGGTTTGATTTATTGATCGATATGACTGATTGACATTATTGTTTGGTTGATTAATATGATTGATTGGTTTGATTTATTGATCGATATGATTGATTAATATTATTGTTTGGTTGATTAATATGATTGATTGATTGGTTTGATTTATTGATTGATATCATTGATTGGTTAATTGCTATGATTGATTGATATATGATTGATTGTATACTTGTATTTGCAATCTAATTCAACTTTTTGATAACTTTTTTAATTATGAAAGTCAGATACATATACAGTTATGTGAACTGACTTTTGATAATATAATTTATTAAGTTTTTTTTGATAACTTAATTTTGAAAACTTTTTACAAAGTTTTTTTTTTTTTAACTTTTAAATTTTATAAACTTTTTAATATATTTTTTTTTTATTTACAAATTATTTTTTTTTTAATTTTGAAAACTTTTTTTTTTTACTTACAATTTTTTTTTTTTTTGAAAATATTTTTTATAAAAAAAGTTTTTTTTGTAAACTTTTTAATATTTTTTTTTATTTACAAAGTATTTTTTTTTATTTTGAAAACTTTTTTTTTATTTACAATTTTTTTTTTTAAATTTTGAAAACATTTTTTATTTAAAAAGTTTTTTTTTTTAATTTTGAAAACTTTTTATTTAGAAAGATTTTGTTTTTTTTTTAATTTAACTTACAAATATTTTTATAAGTATATATTAATCTAACACTTTTATAGGATAAACAGAAGTATTAAACTGAAACATAATGAAAGTCACATGCATGTATACATATACGAATAGGTAAACTCACTTTTGAAAACTTAATGTATTAAGTTTTTATAATTTTTTTTTTTTAATTTTGATAACTTAATTTTTTTTGAGTTTTTTTTTCCCAAGTTTTTTTTTTTTTTTTGTAAACTTTTTAATATATATTTTTTTTAACTTTTGTAAACTTTTGTAAACTTTTTAATATTTTTTTAAAAATTATTATTATTTTTTTTATAAAGATTTTTTAATTTTGAAAACTTTATTTTTTTTTAACTTTTCAGATATTTTTTTTAATGAGTTTCTTAATTTTGTTTTTTAAACTTTTTAATTTTCTAAACTTATTATTATTATTGAAAACTTTTTTATATAATAAGTTTCATATATATATATATATTAGAAAGTAGAAATTATAGTATTAAGATTATTAGTTTAATATTTTAAACTTGTGTTAATTTTTTAATTGCTAAAGAATTGTTGATTTCTTTAGTTATATACATATGCAAATTTAAGTCTAACACTCTATTAAAAGTTCTAAAAGACATAACAAAATAAACATACACTTTAGACAAATAAACACACACGTATTATAATGGATAGCAATACATTTTATTTTATTATTTTAAACAATTCGTTTTGAATTGTTTCTACATGAATGTTTGATAAAAAGTTTTCACTAACACAATCCACTCCGTTTAAAAATGAGGAACTAACAAAATCTAAATCTATAAGTGTTAATAACATCTCTCCTAGTTTTTCAAATTTTTGTCGATTATTTAGTATACAACAGGAATGAGGGCTTTGAGATTTCTGATTAAAAATACATCCATCACATTCAAAAATGCGGTTTAGTATAGTTAATACATTATTCTCAATACATGTTATAAGTTTAGACTGCAACATGAGTTCATTTTCTGTAGATATATGACCAATGATACATTTCTGCCTAATTAAGCTTGGTATATGGTTTACATATATATGCTGAAGAAGTTCCTTATTCAAATCATGTATTTTTTCTTTTAATTTCAGCAACTGATACTCGTTTAAGTCAATATGAGAATAATTCTTTAAATTTTTAATTCGCATGATAGAATTATTAAAATTTAACACTAATATCATGTTATTAGAAACAAATGAGGAACTTTTATATCTCAAATTAAATGAAAAAAATTTCTTGCAAAATTCGAACCAGCTGTTAACATCCATAATAATACCATTTTTCGTTAGAATTTCTTCACTAGTAAGCCCACTGTGTTTAAATTCTCGAATATGAATATGAAATTGTCTATTATGCAACTTTAAAATTAAAAAGATACAGTCACTGAGTTCTTCTCGAAATACAATAGGATGATTGGATTTGCTAGTTTTAGACTGTGGAATGACATTCGTAGGTGGGGTTGTGCTTTTTAATTCATCACTTGCTTTAAAAAGGTTGCTTGGTTGGGAATCAGAAACCTCTTGGTCAATAGTACGTTCTTGAAAGGATTCGTCTTGGGAAATTATGTTACTAGCTGGGGTCGAGGTTAAAGCGGATTCAAAATTCATGTCTTTGAAAAATATATTAAATAGTCCTCAACAGAAATTGACTCTTGGCATGAATTCTCGGAAGATGTAGTATCATCACCAAAGTTAGGGATAAAAAAATTCATATCGATTTCAGATTTCACATTCGGTGAGTAATCAGTAGTAGATAAATCACGTGATATTGTCCCACAGTCAGTGTTTAATAAATTAGGAATTTCCAATCTTGGTATATTTAATTCACTTGTGGAAGTGGGATCATTAGGTTCTTCTAAACGTTGATACTTTGAAGAAGAAGCCACTTTGTCGGAAGATCTTTTTAACATATTTACTACAGAACCCATTTTCAAAAAATAAAGGTAACATTAGATGAAGTTAGAACAAAAATCAGTTGGAAACTGAATGTTTAGAAACAGCACATCCCTTAATATATGTTAAAAATCAGTGTCGGTTACAGATAAACACTTAAAAGAATTAGTAATGTTATTAATTTTAGTTTAAGTCTTAAAAAATATATATAAACAGTTTATTTAAGTGGTGAATAATATATTATGTCAATGGTTTTATCCTTTTTTGAAGAATAGTATGGCAACACAAGGTAACAATTTTTGTATTTACAGTATATGATATTTAATGTTAATAGTTTTAGTTTTATTCTTTTTTTGAAGAATTGTATGGCAACACAAAGTAACAATTTTTATATAAGTGGTGTATGATATTTAATGATAATGATTTTAGTTTTATTCTTTTTTGTTTTGAAGAATTCAATGGCAACACAAGGTAACAGTTTTTAAAAAAGTGTTTAATGATACATATTATGTTAATGGTTCTATGCTTTTTTTAAAGAATTGTATGGTAATAAATGATAATATTATTATTAATAAACAATAACAGCTGTTTATACAAACAACGAGTGATATATTAAACTTTAAAAATAATTATGATAAATTAGAAATATTGCAAAATAACTATTTCAATGGATAATTTCAGACTTTTAATATGAAATTAATAAAAGATAGTTAACTCATTATTCATTTGATAAGAAATTGAAAAAAAAAAATAGTAAATAAAGCCGTTACGACTTCATGAGTTATTAAAAATGACAAGTTGTTCTAACAAAAATAAACAGACAACAGCTTTTTCATTTACACATTATTTATTCGTTGTTTTCAATAGTTACAATAGTGAAAACATGAGTACACATATTTCAAAAAGGTATAAACATTTCAAATCATGTTATATTTTAAAGGTAGATAGTTCTAAATTCAATATTTTCTCTAATGTCCAATTAAAACCACGTCTGGTGGACTTCTCATAGGACTTAATAATTTTTGCAAAGGTATCCTCAACATGTTCAGATAAGTTTTGTTTCGTTAATTCAAGTATAGTTTTTGAAAGGAAATAGGGTGTGGCAATCTCTAAGACACCCTCCTGTGTTACACGATATACAACAACTTGTACACTTGCATACCATTTCATCGATCTTTTAACTTGAATCTGGTAGATTAATTCGTTTAAAACGTCCGAATGAATACTATCAAAAAATGTGTTAAAGTCTGTAGCATTCTCCTCGTTAGAGTTGATTACAGTTTTAGTAAATATGTTTAACGCATTTTGCCTTTTAAAATGCTTAACCTTCTCAAAAAACATATCTTTTAAAGAGGATGAATTATCAATTTTGCATCTAACTCTCTGTGAAGTTTTCAAATGATATAAAAAATCGGAGTTGGGATTGAATATTTCACTACGCTGTATACATTTATCCTTTTTGGAGGACTTGTGGATCTTCATGTGTTTTAATAAGTCATACTTTCTTGAGTACGCTTCACCGCACGATTCACATTTATGTTGGGAAGGAATCTTTAAATGGAATAGTTTATGACGATTCAAAATAGCCTTTCTAGAGAATGCTTTTTGGCAGATGTCACATAAAAATGGTCTTTCTTCTGAATGAATCATCAAATGTTGTTTTAAATTGCCTTTTCGTGAAAAAGATTTGCTGCAAACAGTACACAAAAAAGTTGGCTTCTGTTTCTTCAGTTCTGATGAGGAGGATTCCGCTTCATCATCTGAAACGGGTTCTACTTTAGGTTGTACTATTAATCCCATGTCTTGATCATTTAATCTTGATGAAAAATATTGATTATTCAAACTTGATACATCATCGCTTAACATAGTAGAATGTCCATTTTGAAAACTAGCCATATTATCCTAAGTGAAAAAAGCGTCTTCACACACTCAAAAAATAGCAAACACTAATGAAAAAGTCTTGTTTCATTCAATTTTATATATAATCATAGGGGGCACATGTCAAAAAATTATTACGATAGTGCAAATCATGTAATATGATTGGTGAAAAAATTTCAGAAAAACACGTGGTATAAAAAAGTATGTGTAGAAAGTTCACAGGAAGTGAATCAATCCAAATGTATTTATGTAATGTTTAAAAAGTATATGATTCATCATGTTACGTTTTTGAATTCGTCATTCTAAGGTTTTACACATTAATTTTATTATTTCAGTGAAATATATGACAAACCAATGGTTTAAATCATACTAAATTTATTAAACTGTATAAAAGAATGAGTTGAAGTGAAGCAGTAGTTTCAAAATTCATTAGAACTAGTGTAGAATCATCAAATAATTATCTATTGCAATAACAAACTATGAGTTGATTCAATTTATAATAATTGATAAATAGAAAATCTGTTCAAACTTTCATTTAAAATCTGAAAACAAGTGAAATAATCTCTTCAACAGTTATCAATATTTACATATTAGCTATTTTCTGTTGAAAAAAGCTGATTAGACTTATCGGATGTTTGTGATAGATAGTGAGTAACGTTGATAAGAGGGTTTAGGAAGTGTATTTTAGACGATTAAATGAATATGATATGGTTTACAAGAAAAAGTATAATTTTAAAATTAGGTGAGAGGATTAATACTGGTAAAAACAATGTTTAATTCAAATCGTTTGGTAGCCTTCTAATCGATCTAAAAAATGACTTGCTTATTAAAGAAATATAAAAAATTAATTATTTCTTCAATTTAAACATAAATTGTATTAACTTCCCTAGTATAAGAAAGAGGTAGCTATTTTTTTAAAATATATAGTGTTCAAAAGTAATTCAGTAATTGTCGGGGCGCGGTTTGAATAGTGGATAGCTTATCAGTTACAAAAAATGAAATTTGAATGGGAGTTCGCAGGTTCGAAACCTTAGCTTGGTAAAATAATCAAACTCTCATTCACAAAGTCGATAAAATCAGTTAAACTAAAAATAAAAATCATACACATTAAAAGAATTCGCAGAGTGAGCAGTTAAAATAGGTATTAATGAGTTATCTTAAGAAACCAACCTCTCTTTGCGCATACAGAAGGGGGAATACAATTTTTTGTTTTGAAACATCTAAAATCTAAACATATAGACATAGTTTCTTGGCTCGATTAGTTAAGTCTTCAACATATCATCGAGCCAAGAGACTATTTTGCAGGTTCAAACCTTCCTCAAAACTTTTCAAAAATAAAATACTATTTTCAATAATAAATTCCCACTACCGCATACAGATGGCAGCATCAAAAATTTTTTTCAGAAAACATAAGACATTTTTATCTTCATTCAAATTCTAAGACAATTCAGAAAAAAAAAAAAAAAAAAAAAAAAAAATTAAGCCCCCCTAAAAAATAAGCCCCTATAAAAAATTTAGGGTCCTCAAACTCCCTTTCGATAATACCTACATCTCTATGTTATAGTATGATATTTCCATTTCTACTCTATGTCAATTTGAAGAAAAAAAAATTAAGCCCCCCCTAAAAATAAGCCCCACTAAAATATTTAGACCCCTCAAACTCCCTTTCGAAAACACCTAACTCACTATGTTATAGTATGATATTTGCATTCTAATACTAAATCAATTCGAAAAAAAAAAATAATAAGCCCCCCTCAAAAATTAAGCCCATCGAAAAATTTAGTGTCTTCATACTTCCTCTCGAAAAGACCTATGTTATAGTATGATATTTCCATCTCTACTCTAAGTCGATTCGAAAAAAAAAAAAAAAAAAAAAAAAAAAAAGCCCCTCTCAAAAATTAAGCCCCCTCAAAAATTAAGCCCCCTCCAACATTTAACCCCTCCTACTATAGGATAAGTCTCCCAACAGGTGGATTCCACTCTCCTCCTCTATCCACAAGGTGGATTACTCCCTCCTCCTCAATCCGCAATCCGCCTTATGGCGCTGAACTCTCCTTTTTCCCCTACTACTGAGGTTTCTCACCCCCCAAAAAGGCAATGGGTCATTTTAATTTTCCTCTTAGGAACCAGATGTAGATTGTCAACCACCTTTTTACTGACATAACTGTTTTGAGAACCAGAATCAATAATAGTGCGAACCTTTAGTTCCACATTCTTATTTTTCACTTTAACCATTAATGTCATGCGATAAACATTTTCACTATTAGAATGATTTGTCATGATATTAGTTTCATGAGTTTCATTTTCTTTCTTATCATTTTCACTATTATAATCTGGGCACATAAGAAAATGATGATATTTTTTACACTTAATACAAGTACTTTTAAATCTACAGTTTTTAGATATGTGGTTAGGCTTAAAACAATTAAAGCAAGCATTTTTCTTTAGTAAAATCTTTTTCTTATTTTCTAAACTCATATTTCTAGCGGCAAAACAATCTCGCGATAAATGCTTTTTGTCACAAAAAATACAAGTAAATTCTCGCTTACCTGTATTTCCAAAAGAAGTGTTTACTAGAGATGAAGCCGTGGCAGGAGGGGAAGTTTTATTATCCCGGTTATATCTTTTATTAGTAGTATTAGCACCGAAACCAGAGTATCTGACGTCATTGGGCACAGCTGCGTAACATAAGATAAACATATAAAGCAATAAACAACACTTAATGATTTACAAATTTATTAGAACATCAATAAATATTACTTAGCAATTTACAAAAGGATTATGATAGCAATAAATCTCACTGATTGAATGGAAAAAGTACTTTACTTCATTTTTGATTAATTTATGATATCTAAATTGTATTTATCGATAACATGTAGCTTTATCTACTGATGCTAAAATGAACAAAACAAAATTAATGGATTTACTGGAACCGTATGCCAATAACGGAAGGTCAATTGATATATGCCTTAATCTTCTCGGTTATAGGTAATCGGCACATTGGACAAGTAAACTCGAATTTTTCTGCACAGCTGCTGCAAGCGACCAAATGGCCACACGGTCGGAAGACTGTATCTCTATTCTTATCAACACATATGATACACCGGAGGATATCAACAGAAGACGAATCAGAATCTTCATCTGAAAAGAAAAGAATTATTATTAATTAAAACAAATTACATTTGTTAACAGAAAGATTAAACATAAAACCGTCTACGCGTGCTCAAAATTATACACAATAGACGCTCCTTTAGACCTAAAATTCGCAACTCTCAGAAGCATGCATATGATGAAGCGTCATATATTGTTCTTTTATTCTATTTTTAAATTAAATTTTACTCTTTCTTTCCTTCTATTCAAAGAAGTATTCTTTAAAAAGTAATCTCATGGCAAAATACATTTTCATGTTTATTTCTCTTTTCTTTCATGCGGAAGTAAAATATTATTCCTGGCTCTGTTTATAAAAAATAAAGATAATCTTTTTATTAACAAGAGTTATTATCTACTTATTGCATTATCGTCAGGGAATAAATTTAAACATAAATGATATATGGCATCTATAAGATAAATAGATTCTAACGTTTTGTAGATAATTCATTGGGATTGTTGGAGGTATTTTCGCGATTTTGTTTTTATCATTTTATTAGCCAATAATTTAAATTCTCTCCCACTGCATTTGTATGCAACGAATAATTTTGGCGTTTGTTTTAATTCTCATATTGGCTTTGTATTTATAAGATTTTGGCGTGGAATTATGTGGAAGTGGATCATTCTGCTCTTGCTTGTACATCATATAACATCTTTTTTCTTTTGGTAAGCGACCCCATCAATAAATGTTTTTCATGAAGTTTCAATAAATTACATCTTAACCTTTACAAGTGTTTGCAGTCCATAATGGGATTAGAGCCCACAAAAATGGGTTCTGCGGATGAATGTGATGTATTGTCACTGGTACAGTCGTGGGAAAAAAAAAGTAAACACCCCCTACTAACTTCTCAACAAATTATCATAGAAGAAAGTTACTGGTACCGAACGATTGGAAATAAAGTCTACTTTTAAATGATGTATATAAAATTTGCTTAGAGGGCCATGTACATATTAAAACGAATCCAAACTTCATTTTTTTCAATGACAATACCCAATTTTAACGTGATATTTCAAATCTTTGGTTCAAACTATGCCTAGACACCGAATTTCAAGTCATTTGAATGATAAGTTTTTGAATTATAAACATTCAAAATTTAGTGCTTCTAATGTTAAATTACATTTTCATATTTTTATTTATATCTCCAGAAATTATGCTCCTAATGTGCTAATTTTTTGTGTAGCAATAATACTAATATACCCAAACATAAATACGCTGAATTTGCAATTTTTAAATTTTTTGATATGAATTATAAATTATTAAATTAATATTCGAAAAAATTATGAATTGCAACCTACAATTTTTTTGATTGATTTAGATTTATTAAGTCGTCTTTATAGAAATCCAAAATTTCACATTTTTCTTCCAAGTAGTTTTCAAATTATGCTTAAAAAACGGCAAAATGATGGTTTAAGGGGTCGTCTATAGTAGAAGTGACTAGATATTTTGAAATTTCTTCTGCTGTATTGTAATCTAGCAGCCTTCATTGACTTCTTAAGGTGCCTTGATCAATATGGGGGCTCTCTCGGTTAATAATCGATTTCCGAACTTCAATTTGGATACAGCCCTTAAAATACGCTCGTTTTAAAATAATTAATTTCTCAGAAACTTATGGTACGAATTGCATAAAAATTTGTTTTAAAACTAATTGAAGTGTGTAGAGTTCATTTATGCTGTCACAATTGTGTACTGCTATTGAAAAAAACAAAGTTACGGTTCGTTTTGATATGTAGATGGCCCCCTAAGCAAATTTTATCTATATCATTTAAAAGTAGACTTTATTTCCAATCGTTCGGTACCAGTACCTTTCTTCTACGACAATTTGTTGAGGAGTTAGTAGGTGGTGTTTACTTTTTTTTCCCACGACTGTACATACATCACCGACCTTTAACTTTAATTTAAAAATGTGTGGGGGTTTCCCCATTACACAATATGGTGCGTTATATTTTTTTCGCTGCGAACTTTTTTTTAAACTTTTAATACTATGGGGTGGTTCCGAAATTTTTATGCCGCTAGCCTCCTCTACTCCAGTTTTATTGTGATGGTCCCGAAAGTTTCCTGATAATATACGGAGGCTACCCATTACCAGATGATCCTGCTGTTCTCAAGTGGTCTGGCGTTTCTGGTCCCAAATCTTTTCTGCTGCTGCACTGATGGTCATGCATTTTATCGGCTGCTCCCATGTGGCGGATAACTGCTGCTGCTACTCTAGTCCCGGATCTCAATCCGACTTTCCTGATCCTGCAATTCTCTCTGAAGATCACTCGGTTTCGGATGTGTGAAGTTGATCGTGATCTACCTGTTTTTATCAGCTCTTGGAGTGTGCGGAACTCCTAAGGATACAAAGGTGCTCCGGAATTTGGGTGACCACGATGCTGTAAGCAATAATGGAGTGTGAGGTACTCCTATGTTGGCAAGCGGCAAGGGGTATGTTTCCCCCGTGTGAGTGGTGAAACCTGAGGATACCAGTGCAGCGTGGTGAAACCTGAGAATACTAGTGCATAATCTTCGTGGTGTACAATGATGAATCAATGTGTACGTTGGTACTCGAGTGTCTTCTAAATTATCACGATTTGTTTTCGAGCCAAATTCGATCTGCAATTAATTTGTTCCAATTTTCACTAAAGTACAGCGAAAAAATATCGGTGTGCTTTTTGTTTTTAATGGGTGTTGGTGAGTGATTTTTTTATTTTCACCAACACGTCTATAAAATTTACATAAATATTTTTTTCTTCCTTTCTCACAACTTTTTATATTTTCTGGCGAGTGATTTTTTTATTGTCGCCAGTGTCATCGTATTTAATTTTTTTAAATGTGGAAAACAAATAGAAATTTTGTAGACCAGAGTTTAAAATAAAAGTGTTTTGAAGATTTACACACAAAAAAAGAAAAGAAATTTTTTAAAAGTATGGTAATACATAAATGCCAGATTATTCAGGGATATCGTAAGTAACCGATAAAATTTCTTTAATACTAATTTTGATTTTGCATATTTTTGATCGTAAATCATTATGATAGTTTTATTTTGGCCTTTTTGTGTGCATATAGGTTTGATTGAATATCTGTTAATCACTGAATAATCTCTACAATTTTATTTATGGTATATAGTTATTGTATGTTTATTGAAAACAAAACTGAATTTTTAAGTGTGCATGATTCCTATTGAGCACTTTTTAAGTAAATGAATGCATAAATAGCTTCACTAGATAATAAAAAAAAATACTCGATAATATATTGATGTTTATTAGTGCCTACATTGATATAGAGATGTTGTGTTCTTCCAAAGTAAGTGAAAATGTTTATTTTAATCATGCACACATATTCGTTAAATTTATTTCATTCTTTGCAATTTAAATATGATAATTTTAGTTGCTGAAATTTGTATTATTTGATAGGGTAAATTGTAGTGTTTTTTTTTTTTTTTTTTTTTTAAGTTCTAGTTGGCATATATTATAGTGTTAATATTTAAAATGGCAGAGTCTCATAATTTTAATTTTTCTGTGGATGATTTTGAGGATAATCCTACCCTCATTAACTTTTTCTTTGATTAAGTGTCAGCCTATGGCAAGATCAAAAAGTTAGATGAAGAGGGACTGGTTCTTTTTTTAAGGTTTAAATTTAAAGATCCTGCGAAAAATACCTTGTTGAAAATCCTATCCTCTCTAAGGCAAATTCCTGGCCAGCAGCAAGATAGGTGCTGGCTGATGCTCTACCAGTGCATGACCACTGCTGGACAGCTTCAGTCAACTTTGCTGTTGGAAATCATCAGATAAAATTCTGTTGGGCATCCGTTTTATCTCATGCGCTGGCCCACCACTACATGGAAGTGCGCAAATTTTTGCAGTATTATTGCTGGGAGCCCTTACGCTAGGTGGCGCTGCGAATATCGAAGACATTGAGTATTTGAACACAAGTCTGAAATGAATATCTTAACACAATTTAAGCTGTGAAGCTAATTTTTTTTAAACTGTAAAAAACATAGCACCACTGCCACTAACAAAATAAATAAGTAAATGAATAAATAAATAAATTCTTTATTTCCACATGGAAATTTCCACATGTGACCACATGGAAACCGCTGAAAGTTCAAATATTTCTATAGACACTTCTACAGATATTTCTATAGCTCTCGGTGAAACTAGCTTATAGAAAAAAGAGCCATAATTATATAATACTTTGTTTTTTTATAGAATTCTATAAGTAATTTTTGTAAGGGAAAGTGCTGGGCCAGCAAAGGAATAGCAGTGGGATAGGTGCTAGTACTGCAGGAAAAGTGCTGGATTGAAGCAATGTGACGGCATAACAATGCTGGCCTGCTGTTGGCCATCACTGATGGGCCAGCTGCACTCGGCTTGGACACTTTTCGACAGGTTTAAGTAATAGCACCATTGCACTTTACCGCTGATGGCAGTGCTGGCTGCCATCTTTTTTCCAGCTGATGGCCCACTGTTTCTTTCTTTGTTGAGCAGTTTCGACTTCGTTGAGAACGCATTTAAGAAATTCTTTGCTGTGAGATCTACCGCCTCATCTCTCAACGATCTTAATAATTTAACCCTCTTGCCCCATGAAAATATTCGGAACTTTGCTCGCCGTTTAAATGTTTTATTAACAAAAGTATATCCGGATATTTCTGAGAAAACTGCTTCGAATAATATTAAATTTGTTAAATTATTATCATGTTTGCCCTCTGCAATCAAAATTAAAATTCAGGAAGAACATATTAAAGATTATGAAAAAGCGATTGAGCGAGCCCAATCTTTACAGGATATTTTTAGTCATGATCAAATTCTTACGAGTAATTCTTCTTCTGAGGTGAGGGATAACATTCAAATTCAGTTTTCAGCGGTATTGTCTGAGAAAATTAATACTTTAAGTTTTGCCGCTACTTCATCATTCCAAGAACATAAACAATCACCTGAGGCCAGACAACACAAGCATAGAAATTCTCAGGAGTTTGGAAAAAATTGTAAAACTCGTAATACTTATCAAGCACCCCCAGACGTCGAAATTTTCAGAAACATGACAATGAACGTTGCCAGATTTGTTTTCGGGTCGGTCATGTGGCCACCAACTGTTTTAAGAGGCAGCGTGCTCGCACACGTAAATTTCATCAACAAAACAATGATTATAAACGACACGATAATTTTAGAGACCGTAATTTAAACTTAAAATGAGGTGTAATAGCGCTGATGATATTATATATCAACAAAATTCAAGACATCTCAGCAGCAAATCAAGGGTGGATCTGGAGAGCCCTCAAGGGGGGGGGGGGCGATTTTAGAAATTTGGAGACTCCAATCTGAAGCGCGGGTTGGGGCTAATTTTTTTCACTGCGGGTCGTTTTACTTCTACTTTTTTGCTGCGGGTCGGGTTTGGGTCCGGTTAACTATACTTTCTTGCTGCGGGTCGCGTTTGGGTCCGGTTGACTTCTACTTTTTGCTGCGGGTCGGGTTTGGGTCCGGTTGACTTCTACTTTTCTGCTGTGAGTCGGGTTGACTTCTAATTTTTAGCTGCGCTCTAGTGCATTGGGTTTGGGGCAGATTGGCATACATTATTTCGGGTTTGGGTCAGTTTCGGATTGGGTTTTCACTCTTGCGAGAAGGGTTAGGGCTGACTCGAATTTTAAAAAGAAAGTCTAAATATTTTTTGAAGATAAAAGCTAAAGTAAAAGATCCGTAACTGACACGCCCAAACAATTATTTAATAATACTTTTTAATTTTCAGGATAATGTAAAAAATACTAATTTGTTATAATACCGCTTGTCTCTTTATATCTAAGATGAGTTGTCATTCAATAAAGAATGCTTTGAAACTTATTAAAAAACATACCGGGTGTGCTAAAATGGACTGACTGATTTTAAAATTCAGTAACTTGCAAATGGTGACAGCAATTTTAAAAAATCTTGCAGGAGGGTTATGTAAGATGGCATGAGATTTTTTACTGCGATTCTTCATTTTACTTTAAGCGATAGATGGCGCTGCAAACAGTAGTATTAAATCGGTCACCGATTTAGCGCCTATTGCTTGCAGCACCATCTGGTTTCTATTTTAAACTAAAATAAAAAATCACAGTAAAAAAACTCCTGATCACGGGTGATTCTCGGTTTAAAAAAAAAAAAAAATCTGAAATGTTACAGCAGAAGGGGGAGTGCCAGATTCCCTTCTGGCAATAATTATTCTCGTTGCAGGTCGAGTTAGCTGTTTTCGATCCGGGTCTATTTCAGGCTGAGTGTAGATTCATGCAAGCTCGGTTTGCGGGTTAACCCGTTTTGTTCAAAAGTTAGTTCAGTATATTATTTCAGCTTCAAAATTATACCTATAATAATAAACATAGGTGCATGTTTGTGTGTTGTTTCCTAAAGAGACCACTGTATTTTTTCCACGACTCTTTGACGAATTTCGCGTTTTTCCGTAACTTTTTGACGAAATTCGCATGTTTTCCCAGCCCTTCGATAAAATTCGCGTTTTTCTGTAGCTGTTTGATGAAATTCACATTTCTTCCATTATTCTTTGACAAAATTTACGTCTCGTCCGCATACCTTTGACGAAATTAGTGTAATTTTGCAGCCC
Organism: Maratus speciosus; assembly: GCA_963932465.1. NCBI lineage: Eukaryota > Metazoa > Arthropoda > Arachnida > Araneae > Salticidae > Maratus > Maratus speciosus. Next base: position 215,029 of record CAWVRF010000135.1, on the reverse strand, counting down.
TTTGATAAAATTCGCGTTTTTTTCCCTCAGCCCTTTGACAAAATTTGCGTTTTTTCCGCGATCCTTTGACGAAAATTGCATGTTTTCAGCGATCCTTTGACAAAATTTGCACTTTTTAAACGATTCTTTGACGAAATTCGCTTTTCTCCGAGATCCTTTGACTAAATTTGAGTTTCTCCGCGACCCTTTGAGGAAATTCGAGTTTCTTTCGCGATCTTTTGACGCAATTCGAGTTTTTTCGCGGTTATTTGACAAAAGTCGCGTTTTCTGTGACCATTTGAAGTATTTCGCGTTTTTCCGTGGTCCTTTGACCAAATTCGTGCTTTTTCCGCGGCTCTTTGACCAAATTCGCGTTTTTTCCGCGATTCTTTGGCAAAATTGAAGTTATTTTCTGCGAACAATTGACGAAATAGATTTTTTGCGGAGACCATTTGTCAAAATTCGCAATTATTTTTATGTCCGAATTTTCGGATTGATGATTTTTTTTTTTAATTTTCGTAAACGAATGAATGCTTTAACTCTCTCGCTGCGCAGACATATATATTATAAAAATATGTTCAAAAATTGCGCCTTTATTTTATTACATATTTCAAATCTGCATATATTTTAGAGTTCAAATATGTCCAAAATCTTTGTGAAAGAGTTCTTTTTTTAAATAGAATTAGATCATAAAAAAAAACTGATTTGCTGCGGAAATTGCGAGTTGCGCAAATTTTGCCACTTTTACGTTGTGAAAATCGCGGGATGCGCAATGAGAGGATTAAATTTTCGAAAAATTTGGTACAGAATCACACCTGCTCCTGAGATCCTACATAACCCTCCTTCAAGTACTTTTTTTTTAAATAGCTGTCGCCATTTGCAATTTATTGAATTGTATTTAAAATCAGTCAGTCCATTTTAGGACACCCGGTATATTCAGTAGCTATGGGATGATGGCTGAAAGAAGCATATTTAAAAAAATTAACGCTGGCTTCGATATGTCATTTAGAGGTTTACTAGGGCTGAAATTTCCAGGTCCAACCCACCAAAAAAAGTTATTGGCCCGGTATAAAAGCTAAAAAAATCAACTCCAGCCCAGCCTGCATTTTGCAATTAAAATTATTCATTAAAGCACACTTATGCTCATATTTTATTTTAAATTATGTTCGAAAATCATGAATACAGAAAAACGTTAATATTAATGACTACATAGGCAATTATGTACATAAACACTACGTAAAAATCACTACTTAGACAAATACATTCAAATGGAAATCCAGTAAGAAAATCAGTTTAGAATGAAAGAAACGGACGATAAAAGAAAATCACAATTTTAAAGCTCTACAAAGAAAAAAAAGTAGATTTTTAAATATGCATCTCTGTAATTTATCAAATCAAATTAAATTTTTAAAGATTTCGCTAAACAAATGCACAACATAAATATAAATTTTACGGACAACAAATAAGTAAGATGCCAGACCAACTTGGGCTCGGGGAGAAAAATTTAGAGAAGTACACGGGTCGCGCTCGGGCCAATACTGTTTATCATACGGTCTGACACGGACCGAACGTTCAGTTTTTATTCCGGGACGAGCCCCGAGCTGGAAATTTTGGCCAGTGCTGACCTCTAGGAAGAATGAACTCCAGGCCAGACTCGACCTGGAAGAAAAAAAAGTCTGACCCGACCCGAATTTGCAGAAAAATTTAAGATCAGGGCACGACCCGGCTCTAAATCAAAGAAGACTTGACCCAAGCCGAGTCTCGTGAATTTAAACTGGCGCGACCCGGGTCGGGTCGCGCCGGGCTCGAGCTTCACCCCAAGTCATTTCCAGTGAGAATGTATAATACCGTTTTGAAAACACTTTTTTGCCCAAGGGGGGGGGGGGGGCGATCGCCCTCTCGCACCCCCCCCCCCCTAGATCCGCCATTGCAGCAAATGCACAAACCATCTTTCACACACAATTTCACGAACTTCCAAAATTATCCTCTAAAGGAATTGTTAACTCGATTGCATCGCAAACAGAGTCTACTATAAAAATTGCAAACAGCTGTGCTACCCAGACAGAGGGTGATATTCATGAACACATATTTTATGTCAATAGAGACTCTCCGGCACTTTCTCTTGTAAAGTCCTCCATTGCCAAGGAAGATGCTTTCTTATTATTAGATACTGGTAGTAGCACGTCTTTAATTTCAGTAAAGCTTTCCGAAAATCTTAAACAGAACTTAAAATACAAACGTTTAGGCTCCAATGTTACATTGACAACGGTTAACTCTGAATGGAAATTTACAGCATGTATACGTTTCTCGTTTAAGATCAATCGTAAATTTTTCTCTCATTGTTTTTTTGTTGTAGATATACCAGAGTCATGCAAATTTGATGGCATTCTAGGGCTAGATTTTCTACAAAGATATAACATCACATTAGACATGTCAAACAAAATTATGCAACTCAATGACTTACATATACCTTTCACTTGTATAGAGTCAAATGATACATCACCGGAATGCCATAATATTTCTATACACACCCATATTATTGAAAATATAACTCTAAAAAGTAAACTTATGTTGCATCCTGATGAAGTCAAATGTATCACAGTTAAAACTACTAACATGTTACACGAGACTCCATATTTATTCCAATGTAATGCATTTGCTAAAGATATTCTAGTTTTTTATTCAATTATTCAGCTACAAAACAGTAAACATCATTATAAAAAGAAGGTAAAAACACATGCATATGATATGTTTAACATTTATGTTAAAAATATATCTAAAGAAAATATGCATTTGAACAAAAACACAAATATAGGATGCATAACTCAAGTTGATGAGATATTTGATAATGTTAATAATTTTGAGAACATTCAGGAGGAATTTAAAAAGGACTCTCAATTATTTGTTAATTTTATTCAGGCTTCTCAAGAAATATTACAACAGAGGAAATTAGATCTATCCTCTTCTGACTTTAAACTAAATCATCTTGACTCACATAAGGCGGAAAAGCTAAACAAGTTACTGTTAGATCATTTTGCTGTATTTTCTAAGAGTATGAAAACGTTAGGACATACTGATAAATTCAAGCCAAACTTAAAATTTATTAATGACTTTCCCATAAAAACTGTACCTTTCCCTTTTCCCCAGGCCCTCCAGCAAGAAGCTTCATCTCAGATTAATCAATTAGTAGAGGCTGGAATTATCGAATGCAGTTGTTCAGAGTGGGCATGTCCAATCCTTTTTGTTAAAAAGAAACCAGATGGATCAGGAAAACAAATATATAGACTTGCGCTTAATTTGATAAAGTTAAATACGATCATTCAAAGCTCTTCATATCCACTTCCTAAAATCCAGACTATAATCTCAAATATTTCTAAATTTAAATTCTTTACATCTTTGGATTTTCAACAGGCATATCATCAGATTGATCTCCCTAAAGAACATCAAGAAAAAGTTACTGTTAGCAGTATGTTTGGTTCATATAAATTTAAACGTTTATGTTTTGGCTTAAAGAACGCCAGCGCTTATTTCCAAACTTTAATGGACATGCTAGTAGATGAGATGCAAATTGAAGGTATACATGTATACCAGGATGATCTCATTTTTGGTTCTAACTCATTTCAAGAAACTTGTGAAAAATTAGAGAGAATTCTTCAAATTTTAAAGAAGTACAATCTTACTTTGTCACCATCTAAAATGTTCATTTCATAATTCTGCCGTAGACTATCTTGGTTTTCACATTGAAAACCACTCTAATTCCCCTATTAAGGCTAACATTTAGAAAATTAAATCTACTCCTGCTCCAACTACTAAAAGACAAGTTAAAGGATTTGTTGGTATAGCGACTTTTTACAATAGTTTAATTCTATCCTTTTCCGAGCTCATACAACCACTTATTGATTTAACTAAGCCTAATACTACTTTCAAATGGACTGATTTTCATCAAAGGGTATTCAATGACATTCAGAAAATTTTCTTTCAACCTCCCATGGTTAGACTACCGGACTGGAAAAAGACTTTTTATGTAAACACTGATGCCTCAGGTACTGCAATTTCAGGTGCTCTTCTTCAAAAACATAATGATCAATTACTACCTGCCGCTTATTTTTCTAAATCACTGAAACCATCTGAGCGAAGGTATTCAGCTTTGAAATTAGAGCTGATGTCCATAGTTAAATCTATCAGTGCTTTTAATTATTACCTTTTCAATCGCGAATTTGTTGTTCTTTCTGACAGTGCACCTCTACAAAAATATAAAAAGATTTCTAACCCTGATGATATTATAACTAGATGGCTTATGCACCTTTCAAAATACACGTTCACATTTCAACATATTCCAGGTTCCAAAAATGTATTAGCAGATTATTTATCTAGATGCAATTTTAAGGAAGATAATATTGAAACTCTAAATTCTAACCCTCAACTTATTCATGAGGTAGATCAGGCTTTGCCCATTATTGAAAATGATGTAGATGTGTGTGCTAAACAACATGAAATTATCAATTGTTTAGTAACAGGTAATTCTAAGAGAAAAGTCCCTCTTCTTGAAATTTCGAATGAAATTTTTGTACAGGAACAATCTAAAGACCCTCAGTTATCTAGTATATATAAGGAAATTCTTAAGAAAAATGCATGTGAAAAATCTCCATCTTATTTTATCCATCCAGATTCCAAAGTGCTGATGTTAAAGAAAAACAACGTTGCTAATAATACTTATTCATACATTATTATCGTTCCAAATTCTCTTAAGCCTAAAGTGTTAACTATTTCACATTTCTCTCATTTTGAACTCCGTAAAACATATGATTTTCTTTCATCCCGTTACTGTTGGAAAGGCATGTACAGGGATACATTAAATTTCGTTTCATCATGTGTCAAATGTTTACAAGCTAAACATCACAGGACACCTAATGCATCTCTCCAAACTATTTATACACCTAAATTCCCTGGGGATACCATTTGAATGGATTTAGTTGTCCTTTTTGCAAATGGTCAATCTATTTAAACTGTCATTGATCACTTTTCACGCCACATGGAATTATATCCGCTACACAGTATTACTGCTCCTAAAATTGAAAAATGTTTATTTTTATACATAACAACTCATACAATCGGCCGACCTTACAGTATTTTGTCAGATTTAGGTAAACAGTTTAGTTCACATGTTTATGAATGAATTAATGATACTTTAGGTATTAAAATCAGCTATTCTTTGGTAGGACATCCCGCTGGTAATGCGATTTCTGAACGTATTAATACTTCTATTAAGTATTCTATTAATATGTTAATGCAAGAAGGTCATACATTTGAAAATTCTATTGCTATTCACAAAAATTTATATAACGGATCAAAACATTCTTCCACTGCCTTTTCACCAAATTTGTTACACTTTGGACGTGAGCTGTCCTTAATGTTTGACACTTATGATTTATATGCCAATCAACCATTTTTAAAACAATGTTTTGAAATTCATAAACTTTTAGATGATTTAAAGGGTATTTACAAAAAAGCATATGAAATCATTACATCTTCACAAGTTAAAAGAAACCAATATCATCATCGTGCAGCAAAATTAAGACGTATATGCGAAAAAGACATTGTATATTTGTAATCAGTTGGTAAATTTAAGCCGCAGTACACAGGACCATACATAATCGTAAAGAAACATTCACCTGTTTCATTTTCCATCAAACAGGTAAACTCACATCATAACAATTCCATATTTAGAGTTCATATTGACGGGTTACTGCTTGCCCCACCTCTTAATGGTCACTTATTTGATTTAAGCTATGGTAATAATAATAGTCCTTCTCATAACAACAATTATATCCTTAATCAGCCCCATCCCTATAATTTGCGTCCTAGGAAATAAATAATTCACTAACTCTGCTTATCCATGCTTCTTTTGTATGTAGTATCTTGCATTGTTTTAATTGTAAGTCGTGCGCACGCGTTTTTTGTTTGTTGTCATGCGGCTGGTTCCATATGTCATTTTTTGGAGGGGGGGGGGGGGTTATATGCACAGATGCTCCATGCAGAACGTTTGACATTTTTTTAAAAGTTCAGTCATTAGTGGGTTGTTCAAAAAAAAATATTGCAATTTAGATTTTATTTTAATTAGTATTTTAAATGTTAATTTTGATACTTTTTACTTTAATATTCATTATGGCTTGCAGTAGTTAACTATGCTTATATATTATGGGATTGTTTTTTTTTTTTTTTTTTGTTAAACATGTAGGGGTTATGTAAAAAATACAAGAATATAACTATTCTCGACTGTGACACTTTTCGCTCTCAATATTCTAGATTTATGTCTGAACACATTATTGTTATTGGAAAAACTTTGATTAATTTTATCTTTTGTTTTATTTTTTCATTCGCCCTTGCTAAAATGTGACCCGTTCAAAATTTAGTACCCACGCGGGGTTTGCATTTCATTGTATTGAGAGCGTACACACACTTTGAAAGTTGGTTCGCTAACTTCCCTTATGACAATTTTGTTTAGAAGTCCAGGTGGCTCCAAACATGTCGGAGGATTTCTCTGATTTTGTGCGGAGCGGGGAATTTGGAGATATTAAATATTAATGTCTGTGAGTCCTCCTCCCTTTTACGTCCTGTCCCGTTTAGGACCAAAGCTATAAGCTGCGGTCAAATTCATTGTAATTGTTATACGTTACAAGTTTAAGGGGAGATAACTTTTATCTTCGATGGCAGATGTGCATAATTTTTCTATCTCTCCTGCACGAATTGCACGAATATTACATTTATTTTTCACACTTTTTGTACATAGTTTTATGTTTTAGTATTTCTTTGTATGCATACGTATTTTATATATTGTGAATTTTAAGTATTGTAAAACATAATTAGAATATGTTTGTTTATGGTAGATAAAACAAAACAAACAAAAAAAATTGTTTAAGTACTCTTCAGAATTGCACCATATAAGGACAAATGACTTTTTATTTGATCTGATTATTGGAAATCAGAAAGATTTTAATGCAAATTCATATTGAAAATAGCCCATTATTTAAAAAGAACAATAAGAAACTTTTCAAAGTGATTAATGCAACAGTCAATTTTATCACGTGATATAAACATTGATATTAAGAATCAGATCTGTGAATTTATTTTTCAAGGAGCTGCTCATACTTATTTGCAAAAAAAATAAATGATGTGTAACTTCAGTGTTTTATATATTGCTTTTGTTCAGTGTTTGTGTATATTTTTATGTTATTTTGGAATCAAGCCATGCCGAGAGTCAGCAATTTTTGCATGCTGGGGGTGATAATATATGATGAAGCATCATACATTGTCCTTTTATTCTATTTTTAAATTAAATTTTACTCTTTCTTTCCTTCTATTCAAAAAGTCATAGTTGTATTCTTTAAAAAGTAATCTCATGGCGAAATAAATTTTCATGTTTATTTTTCTTTTCTTTCATGCGGAAGTAAAATGTTATAAAATAAACATTTTTAAACGGATTGATTCATTATCATTTTGCTTTTCGCTAATCTATATCTGCAATTCAACAACTTTAATTATACAGCAAGATTTATGAGTTACTTTCTTATCATATTCGGTAAAAATTTTAAACTAATTTTTTATTTACATGATGGATGTGGGTAATTTCCTTGCTCAGTTTATAAAAACTAAAGATAATCTTTTTATTAACAAGTGTTATTATCTACTTATTGCATTACAGTGTTGAATTCAGACACTTTCCTCCGGGAGGGATTTCTGTGGTTCCGGGGGGGGGGGGGGATCGCACTTTTTGACCATTGAAAACACAAAATCTCAAATCTTCCGGGGGGACATCTCATTGCTCCGGGGGGGAATGTCCTCCCCGGGCCACCCCCTGAAATCAACACTGTTGCATTATCGTCAGGGAATAAATTTAAGCATAAATGATATATGTCATCTGTAAGATAAATAGATTCTAACGTTTTGTAGCTAATTCATTGGGGTTGTTCGAGGTATTTTCGCGATTTTGTTTTTATCATTTTATTTGCCAATAATTTAAATTCTCTCCTATTGCATTTGTATGCAAGGGATAATTTTGGCGTTTGTTTTAACTCTCATATTGGCTTTGTATTTATAAGATTTTGGCGTGGAATTATGTGGAAGTGGATCATTCTGCTCCTGCCTGTACATCATATAACATCTTTTTACTTTCTTCTATCTTTACAAGAAGAAAGTATTGGTTTCATGAAAATTTTTGAATTCCAGTTTTCGACGGATTTACATGTTTTATGGGTCAGAGATTCCAAACACCATGTTTTTACAAAATGTCTGTCTGTGAGTCTGTGAATCTGTCTGTCTGTCTGTATGTGACACAAATTTTGTGGGCGCTCTATCTCAAGAACTAATGCACGGAATTTAATAAAAAATTATATTCAGGTAGTCCCTGATATAGATTGGTGCTGATTAGGTTTTGGTGTAAATCGCCCTGCAGGTGGTGCTGCTATGTAGCATTTTGCAGGATTTCCGCAAAAGCTCTATCGCAAGAACTAATGCACGGATTTTTATAAAACTTCAGATTCCGCTAGTCCTTGACATGAATGGATGCTGTTTAAGTTTTGGTGTAAATAGCCCAACAGGTGACGCTACTATGCTGCATTTTGCAGCATTTACACTATTTTCGCAGTAGCTCTATCTCAAGAACTAATGCACACATTTTCATAAAACTTCGGATTTAGTTAGTCCTTGATATGAAATGATGCTGACTACGTGTTGGTGTAAATCGCCCAATAGGTGGCGCTGCTGTGCTGCATTTTGAACTATTTCCTCAATAGCTCTATCTCAAGAACTAATGCACGAATTTTCATCAAACTTCAGATTTAAGTATAACTTGATTAATATTGCTGCTGATTATGTGTTGTTGCAAATCGCTCAACAGGTGACGCTTCTATGCTGCATTTGTCAGGATTTGCGCAATACCTCTATCTCAAAAACTAATGCACGAATTTTCCTCAAACTTCATATTCAGTTAGACGTTGACATAAGTTGGTGACAATTAGGTTCTGGTGTAAATAACTCAATAGGTGGCGCTGCTATGCTGCATTTTGCTGGATTTACACGATTTCAGCGACAGTCATACCTCGAGAACTAATGCACGGAATTTCATATTTTTAGAATTCTCAGGATGAACACAGATTGCCATTTAATTTGGCACTGAGATAGTGAATTTTGAAGTATTTACATGTATGAGATAGAAGAAAGTTTTGTGATGGCCACAACATACTAGTTTCTTTTGGTAAGCGACCCCATCAATATATGTTTTTCATGATGTTTCAATAAATTATATCTTAACCTTTACAAGTGTTTGCAGTCCATAATGGGATTAGAGCCCACAAAAATGGGTTCTGCGGATGAATGCGATGTACAGTCACTGGTACATCACCGACCTTTAACTTTAATTTAAAAGTGTAATAGTACTGTGAAATCAACAATTTATTTTTTGCAGTGCAATCGAGCGTTGACAGTGAGACAGAAAGGAAATGTTGTCTTTTAGCTAAGTATTTTTAAATGATAATTTAAGGAGAAACTTGTTATAAAGCTACGTATTTGTACTATGTATGTAGAGAAACATGTTATTAATTTTCATAATATTATTCTGATGACACAAGTATGCTTTTTACCATTACATTATTGATATTTATAGACTGGATCATATCCGTCAATTTAAGGTTCATTCTCCCAGTGGACTGTAAGGCTCACCGTTTCGCCAGGAGCAATATCTTTAATATTCCTAGTCTTAACTTCGTCTCCCTCAAATCCCAGAAACAAATGTTGAACCAAATGCAACCAATACACACGCACAATACACACACACACACACAAAAAAATGATTATAAGAATGTGCTCACGATGATAAAGTGCGCTCACGGGCGTTTGGTTGATGGCCCCTGGTACATTGTACACCAGGACTGTAAAATACAGGCTAATTCATAATGAATGGGACAAAAAAGCAAGCAACATTAAATTTCTGTAATGGATTTAGTTAAAAAATAAAAATCTAGCGTGAAAGTACAACTGTACAAGTTTTGTTTGGCAACAGTGAAAAGTCTGATTCTATTGAAATCGTCACTATAGAGGTGCTGTTATTCAAAAACACTATGCGATGTTTTCCTTTGGGGCACGTGAAGAAAAAAGTGTTTCGCCACCATTTCGTCAAGATTTATAGCAATTAAAACAACTGATGAGTGGCGTGTTGAACTCAATAACATCTGATATGCAAGCAAAAGTGTGGCAGTTATTAGATTACCATAGGCATTTGTCGTGTTGCGCGAGGAGGCTACATCGAACACTTTTAGAAACTTGTATAGTAATAGTTTCACATTAAATTTGTATTTCAAAAATAAACCCATTACCGCAGTCACAGGCATGTTTTCTTTTTGTCCCATTCACTTTGAATCACCCTGTATTTCAGCAAGCAGGGATGCAACCCATTAAGTTGCAAATAAATAAATAAATAAATAAATGAAGGGAATTATTATTCACATTACTGGAGAGAAGCGACATCTCACTATATAGTAGTAATAGTGATAAACATACTCTACACCAGGCGTGTCAAACACATATCTCGAAGGCCACCTTTGGCCTGTCGACATCTTATCTGCTACCCTATCAAGATTTTGTTATTTTACCCGCGTTTGATTCAGTTGTTCGAAAACGCATGCACTTTGCACTAACCGTGCGTGGTTTAAGCTGCGAACGCACCATTCTTCTAACTGTTATCAGTGTCGGCGTCGCACATAGGGGTATTTGAGCGTTCTACGCGGCCAAAAGTCAAATTATTAAAGTACTAAGGCCGTTAAAAAGAAAGACAACCTGGGTTAGAGGACAGTTTCAAGGACAATACCCAACCCTTTCAATCTTTCCCCCGCGCACGCGTCTCGTTTATCTTTAATCGGAATTCGATCGTTCAACTTGTTTGCGTCTGTTCTCGGCGTTCGTGTAAAAACTTTAACTTTGCAGTGAAATATTTATTAATTTACGTTTATTTTGAAAGTGTTTGTGATGGATCCTGATACAACAGTTAATAATGCAAAACTCTAATAAATTTTTTTGTTGTTTTATCATTATGAAGTTTAGTTGTTGTACTTTTAAGGTACCCTCATATTAGAGTGAGATTATTTCTAAAATATTTTATTCAATCGAGTGTTTGTTGTACTATCCTGTCAGATCCTGTTATAATTTCGAACTGAATCGAAAGTTTGAAGCCTTGAGTAGTGAAAAATCAAAGAAACTGCCGCGGATGTGTATTGTCTTGGTCTTTGAACTTTTTTTACCAAATAATTAAAAAAAATTGACTATCGTAAATAGTATTCTAAAACGAAATATTTTTATTGTAGGTTCACAGGGTGTCTCGGGAGTAAGGATTGTGACCCGTAAATATTTGTTTGATCGAATGCAAAGCTTTGACTTGTCCAGTTTAGAAGATAAATTAAATTTCTTAAAAGATCAACATCGGGTGAAGGTTACACAGAAGACCAAATTGAGAGCTTAAAACGCAATTTCGCACACTTTAAATCGCAAATTAAGCAGAGATGGTTAAAAGCCCATAAGAAGGAAGACGTATTTCTTAAAAACAATCATTCTTCGCTAGAAGGAACGTTTGAGATACCTACCATACCCCAACATCGGCCTGGGCGACCATCTAAATTAGTTACATAATCGAGTGAGAGAACTAAGAGGAGAAAAACATAAGAAGTGCGATCTTCTCTAGAAAAAGATATTATCATTCATGCTACTTAGGTGGAATTGCGGAAATCTGGAACACGAGATGCTTCTGAAATACTCAAAGAAATTATCAGTAGTGCGAAACGTGCAACAAAATATAAAAAGGCTTTTTCTAAATCAGAAAACGAAAAAACTGACTCACTCACGCCAACACATGCATTGTCCATGTTTGTAGAAGCTGATTTAACTTGTCGACAATACGAAATAGTGAGGAACACCAACAAGAAATTCTTTCCTTGTTATACCTTGTTACAAAAAGCGAAACAAGAATGCTATACGCCCCCAGAGTCATGTAGAGTAACAAGTACTTACGCCGAAACTGATTTACAGCCTTTGGTTGACCATGCAGTTAAGCGTTTGTCTATGTTTCTAGAAGAGGTTCTAATAACAGCGAAAGAGCAAGAACGAGAGAGTTTAAAGTTAATTTCAAAATAGGATGTGATGGCTCACAACAATCACAATTTAAACATAAATTTGTAAAGGATGCCGACACAGATGCGAACATATTCCAAAGTAGTTTCGTCCCTTTACGATTAGTTTCTGGTAGTGAAAACGAAAAGCTATTATGGGAAACCCAACACCTTCTTCACCTCGATTTTGCCGTCCTATATTTATGCCGTCGTCTTGTAAAAGAAAATACTGATGTTGCGGAGAAAGAAATTAACTTTATAAAAAATTCTGCGATGTCACTAAACGCCACCGAGGTTAATTTAAATGGAAACAGGTTCTTAGTCAGTCATGTCTTCATAATGACAAGGTTAGATGGCAAGGTTTGCAACGCTGCGACTGGCACTAAATCCACAAGTCGATGCTACATATGTGGTGCAACTTCTAAGGACTTCAACAAAATTGATATTCAAAAAGAAATTAATTCTGAAGCTATAGAGTTTGGCCTTTCTATTTTACACACTAGAATTAGACTTTTTAAAAGCATTCTCCATTTGGTTTATAAGTTGCCAGTAAAGGAATATAGAGAGCGGAAACCTGAAGCAGAGAAAAAAATTGAACTGGAAGAAAAACTCGAAATCCAGAAAAGATTTCGCGAAGGAACTGGCTTACTGGTAGACATACCAAAGACAAATTTTGGCAATACCTATGACGGTAATACAAGTAGAAGTTTTTTTGAAGACCCGAAATTGGCTTTTGACATAACTGGCATTAGTTATGACCTAATATACCGCTTAAAATTCATATTGGAGACAATTTTAAGCGGATATATAATTGATCCCAAAAAATACGAGAAATATGCATTAGATACTGCTCGCTTACATGTAGATTTGCACCAGAGTGGCATCTAATGACCCCAACAATGCACAAAATATTAATTCATGGTTCAGTTATCATTAAAAACGCATTATTGCCCATTGGGCAGCTTTCAGAAGAGGCCGCAGAAGCGCGTAATAAGCATTTTAGGCTATACCGCCAAGACTTCGCTCGAAAATTCTCAAGAGAAAATTGCAACGAAGACATTTTTAATCGGCTACTTTTAACATCAGACCCTCTTATAAGCAGCATGATAAAAGTAAAAGGAAGAAGGATGAGCTCCTTTTTGCCAGAGATAATTGCTCTTCTTTTGCCTGCGAAGCCCAATGTTCGAGATGATCCGTCAGAGAGTGACGAAGATGAATATTAGTTTTTAAAAATAAAGTTTGTGTTTTATTTTAATAAATCGTCTTTATAAGTTTAATAAATTTATTTTTTCTTTCAATTGTATCCTTTAGAATAGATATATAACATAAAATAATTTTGGCCGCGTAGATAACGCAAATACCCGTATGTGCGTCGTTTCTTGTGGCCACGCGGTGTTTTTGATTTTTAATGACTTTAGCAGGAAAGGGACTGATGTCCTGCAAAAGAGGAACCTTCCTTTCAAGTAGGGTTGAGCTCTTTATCTCCTGATTCATTGTTGATTCCTCTCTTTCTTTTGTGAGTAAAACGCAGAAGAGTCCTGAACAAAAGATTTCTATGGAAACTGGAGAAGGATGGCAAAACAAGCGTCTGTGTGCAGCCTTAGGCGGCGTTTAGAAAGACAAAGCAATATAAACTTTTTTACCAAAAATAAAACCGACTTCAAAAACTACTACAAAGTAAAAAATAATTTTTTTACATGATTGTTAATAAGAAATTAAATTAAGAGCATTGTATTTACCATGCGTATTATTATATTTATGTACATTAATTTGATTTTTTGGAGTCGGTGCCAGCCAAACGAAGTTAAGTATAATTATCCAACAGATACACATCCAAATATCTACGAGGTTTTTTACGATTTGTTATTTAGTTAAAAAATTTTAATTTTACCATTTTTGAAACATTTCATCTCATTTTATAAACGTGTATTTTCAAGTGAGATTAGTTGTAATTATGTGTGCTAAATTAAGAGTTATTTTAAAATTAATGCGTTTATACAGGCTATTATGTAAAAAAAATCGTAGCCAAACACAGATTTTCAAATGCAGGATGGTGTCAGAATTGATTGAGAATGGAATTTTTTTCCTAAACGGTTTTGCTGAATCTTGTTACGATTTGTTTTGGATAAACAATTTTAATTTTGAACTTGGCTTGGCTGGCACCGACTCCAAAAAATCAAATTAATGTACATAAATATAATAATACGCATGGTAAATACAATGCTCTTAATTTAATTTCTTATTAACAATCATGTAAAAAAATTATTTTTTACTTTGTAGTAGTTTTTGAAGTCGGTTTTATTTTTGGTAAAAAAGTTTATTTTTCACTTTTTAGTTTTTTTTTTTTTTTGAGTTACAATTTTTGCATGATCCTTTTGGAGGAAATTACGGACTTTTAAAGAAATTTTTAAAGATGTTATTTTGATAAGTAAATACTTTTGTCCAGATTTGTGTGTACATTAATAACACAGGTTTTTTGTGAAAATTCTTTATATATATATTACATTTATTCTTCTTCAGATTTAATAGCTCTATTTTTTAATTAAATATTTTTGTTTCTCTATTTGGACATGGGTAGAACGACAAGAGATGCTGCTCGCATGAAAAAATATCGAACTTTGGAAACTGACAATAAAAAGTTCTTCGGCTTACTAAAAATGCTCTATGAAATAAAGAAGAGAGACCCAATGACTTATTTTTCATACTTTCTAACCGATGACCAGGCCCTTATCTTCCGGGTTGCCCTAGATGAACGGGTTTGATACCTGGCATCGGCGTAGGAGACCACCTAATCGCCACGTAGCGGTAATAAACCTGATGAATACCTAGATCGTTTTACTATCGGCAGTGCCTATTTATTAATTATGAACTTTTTATGCCAGTTACTTAACATTTATATCTTGTTGTTTAGCACCTCCGCATTGCTACTCATGTTGATCTCGTAATTTAGAAGGTTAATCAGATGACGAGACCTTCATCTGGCAAGGCACCTCAGAGGTATAATTCATAGGTAAATTCGAGGTCTTCGCACCTATCGACGGAGTTTACATGCACCAGGAGCCATTAGGGTACATGACAACCGAATAACTTATCAAAAAATGATAGTGAAAAGACTACAGGCGGAAAGTCTTATATGGCGTTCCCTCAAATGGCTGGTCATTGATGAAATTTCTATGGTGTGAAAAGAGAATTTATGTATAATTCATTTGAGGTTTCAAGAATTTAAAAACAATTTATTTTTTGGTGGCATTAATGTTTTCTTATATGCAAGTGCCAATATATAATGTATACGTAATGCCAATGTGCTTAAATGTATGCTAAGCATTTCAGCATGGTACTTTTATTCATAATTTAAATTATTTGCTTAATCTTTCACCAAATCTAAAGATTCTGATAGAGAAATTGAGAACTCATTGCATCATGACGGCATTTTGTTTATTTTTATTTATAATCTTTCTTGACAAAATCAGCTTAACTCACTTAGGCATTTATGCTTCTTATTGCATCATCATTTGCAATACGTTGGGCACTGGAGATTTTAAAACTATTAAGTAATCTACCGTTATTGCGTCCACTACCAATTGTTGTTTCTGAGCTAATATGATTTGGTGCATTGAAGCGTTTTGCGAATTAAATATTTTATGATACCCACATTTACATTAAACCAATTGCTGCTGATATTTTTTTTTTGTTTCACGCTAGCCTTAACTGTGGGCTCGATTACGGAAGATTAGAAATTCATCGTCATGCTCATTTAATAGTCTTGGTTAAAGTGTCATTGGTCTGCATAGTAACTGACATATTTTAGTGAGTATAGTACTGCAAAACATATAGAACATATAGGATTTTCGGAAGCAACTTATGATATTCGCATTTCCTTTAAACCATGTTTGCTGTTAGTATCGCGCACTTTTTGCTTTTATCGGGCAATCTGATTCAAATTTACTTGCTCTCATTTCTTGATACAATTAAAATGTTTTCATGACTGCGTAACCCACTGACTTGCTTTCGCCATTATGCTTATGCCTACTGATGTTTAAGTTCTGTGCCATGTAAATACACCGCACCATAACAATGCCACCTGTAATACTAATTAGAGTAACTCCTTTTATTTCTTTCTATGTTGTTTATCTTGTACTTTAACAGCATAGGGATCTTGACTCAACTTCTGTTTGCATATAAAAGTAGACAAATGGTTGTTTACAATAAATAAATTTATAAATATTGAAAAACTTGCTTGTGAGACAGTGGTACTACTTAGTTATCCTGTCGACCAAAAATCTATCGCCAAACTATAAGATTAAATGCCAATAATGGTTGATCGTAAATGTCACATTCACTTGACTTTAAGCAAGATACATGTGTTTACGTCATCAAGTGATTTTTATTTCGACGTTTTATTTGTATTTTTATTAATATTATACTAATTTATGGTACAGATGTCATATTCGCCCCATATTGGCGCGATTTTTTTCGGTTGCCAATTTGGCAAAACATCAACAGCATAAATAACATAATCCGAGTTACCACATCAAGCAAAATAATGACACTTTGGCGCAAGTTAAGTACCCTTTGCCTATATGATTTGGCGTCAGAAAAAAATCGCGCCAATATGGGGCGAATATGACATCTGTTCCTAATTTATTTGTTCTTTCGTTATTTAAAATAAAAATTATGTCAATTTGTATAATTTGGCGAGTGTTTTGGCGATTTATATAATTTGGCGAAATTGATCGACGGGATAACTAAGTAGTACCGAGACAGTTAATAGGTTGTCAGAAAATATGCGTGAAATTTTCATTTTCTCTCCAAGGCCCCTATACAGGAAAGTTATCATTAATGCTATCTAGTGGAAATATTAAAGGTAATAAAAAGCATTCCTACATATAACTGTTTAATATAATATAATATAGGTATGTATATAATATTATGGTACTTCTTAGTTATCCCGTCGACCAATTTCGCCAAATTATATAAATCGCCAAATCACTCGCCAAATTATACAAATTGACATAATTTTTATTTAAAATAACGAAAGAACAAATAAATTAGTAAAACATTAATAAAAATACAAATAAAACGTCGAATTAATGGTTTTATTGGCCATTATTGGCATTTAATCTTACAATGAATTAATTAATGGCAAACCATTATTGGCAATTTAATCTTACAATATGGCGACAGTAATTTGGTAGACGGGATAACTAAGAATTACCAATATTATATATATATATATATATTATGTGCCGCCAGTCTTATGTTATGTGTTTAATTAAACTAAACTATTGTATACTAAATTATTGTTTTGTATTAAGTTAGTTTGCTTCTGTATTATTCAGCATTTGAAATAATGGTGTATACTTAATTAATGTATATTAAATTACTATTTTGAATGGGATTGCCAATTGAGAATTTTAAATATGACTGTCGATTAGAAAATGCGAAGAAACAGATTGGGGAAGATCCATTACTGAATTTGAATGGGGATATCGCCAAATTAGTCAGTTACAGCCAAGTTGGCTTCATTTATGGTGACTTATTTTGGTCGCCAAGTTTGGCGATAATTCACGTAACTGCGCCAAGTTTTGCGACAACTTGGCGCTAACGTATATGAATACATAGTTTTATGCTTATGACTGAGAAACCGGTTACAACAATGAAAGATAATTTGGGTGAAATCCTTCATTTTATTGGTTTTTGTTGAATTACTAAAAAACTACTCAACAAATTTCGATGAAACGGAAGTGGTACCAATTCGAGAGTATCCTCTTTCAATTAAAACAAAAATCACATAAATCGGACAAAAAGTTCCGGAGCAATCGGTGAACATACATAAAAAAAAAAAAAACATACATACGCGTCGAATTGATAACCTCCTCCTTTTTGAAGTCGGTAATAAAAAATGTGATTTTTAACAAAAGGACGAGGGATTCAAGGGTTCAACAATGAAATGGAGATAAAGAGATTAGATCGAACTTGAAGGAAACTTCTCCCTCTTGCAGGATGTCCAGCCCTATCTTTGTAAAGCCATTAAAGGTGAAAAAACGCCGCGTGACCTCAATAAAGTGCAACCTGACCAGAACAAAGTGAGCGCGAGTAGAATGATACGTCTATCTGGAGCTTCAGGGATGCAAAAATCAGGAAGTATAGAATATGCATTTTCAGACAGATCGTACTCCATTTTTACCTTTGACTGCTGTTACCGATCTCACAGACCGCCGTTTTTCTAAATTTTCACTGTTTAATTAAAGTCACTGCTGGAATATTTTTCTCTTTTGTTGCTTTAATAATATTGCTAGAGACTTCTGAATAGGAGATTTTTAATTATTAAAAAACTTGTACATAAATGTTAATTTAAAAACAATATTTTATGAATTAATTGAACCTTTTAATCATTTTTCGATAAGAGACCGCTGTCAAAGACCGCTCACACTAGCTATCCGACAATTTCTGTGACAGAAGCTAACGATTAACCCTTTATGTCTCAAATTATGAAATTATGAAAATTTTATCTTCTAAAGCATTTTTCGTGAATTTTTTGAAAATACGTTTTAAAAGATTTACAAACTCATTTAATGCATTTTAGAAGAATTTTGCCAATTAAAATTAATTAAT
This sequence comes from Maratus speciosus, assembly GCA_963932465.1. Taxonomy (NCBI): domain Eukaryota; kingdom Metazoa; phylum Arthropoda; class Arachnida; order Araneae; family Salticidae; genus Maratus; species Maratus speciosus. The sequence continues at coordinate 196,283 of CAWVRF010000135.1, read as the reverse complement.
TAAAATTGAATTTATACGGATTTTGTGCAATATTTATAGCTCCACTCAAATCTTTTATTAAAAATATTTTTTTTAGTATTTTGTAGAATTAGGAAATGTAAAAATATAATGTTCTTACAATAGAAATATGGAAATAGCTTCGAATTGACCCCCCCCCCTCCCCAAATCCCAATCTTATCGTCAAGAAAGCTGAAAAGATGCAAAGGCAAAAGAAATCCTCCTTTCAAAAATATTTTTGTTTTGCGCAACCAACGCTGTTTTTGAAACAAAATAAAGTAAAGTATCTATAACTCATTCTAAACTGTATTACTACTAATTGACGTATTCAATTAATTTTATAACAAGTTGTTTTAATGATACTTTAAAGTATCGTCGGGACATAAAGGGTTAAATTTAAGTTTCAAAGCGATTATGGATGGAAAGGAATACTAATCAGTAGGAATGCGACAAAGCAAAAGAACCTGAATCTGCATATAAATGTATGCGCATTTTATGTTGAAACGAATGTTACGTCATCAATTTCTAATCAAATGAATGCTAACATCCCAAGTATAGGGACAAATATTTAGAAAATAACTTTATCCCTCTTGTCACGGGTTAATTTATTTAGTTTCACTTTTTCATCGGTAGATGACTTTCAGCTTATTTTTGTGTATTTCCCCCTTTTTTTTCACACTCGGTTTCCTTTCCGTTTCCCCTTCTCAGTTTCTCACCACCCTATCGTCAAGCTGTAAACATCACCAGTCACAGTTACGTCTTTGAATATCCCTGAGGATGGCCATACAGTTTTAACCAATCGAAACTATTAAAAGAATTTGATTTTTTAGTAAGTTTTTAATGTTCCCATTCTACATTCTTCCAATTTAGAAAATTACAAGTACAATTATATATTGTTTATATTTTTAATTGGTATAGCTAAATAATTTTACCCTTCAATCCGTACTATCCATTCATTATAAGAGAAACCATTGAAATTGTAACACATAAAAATTCAATATATAACTATATTGCATCATTTAGCTTAACAAAGTTATGGGGTTGAGTTGCACATGGTTATGAATATAGAAATAAACATCAAAGTAAAAATAAAATATTGTGAGTAATCTGAGTGAGAACGTGAATGACGGCGTTTTAAATCTTTGCATTATACATAGATGATAACATCTACACATTATTCCGGAGTTTGATCCACGACGAACATGTTTTCAACCGGAAACTTTATTTAAATAAAAAATTCAAAATGAAATCTAAAATGTACCTTACAAAAAGAGAACACATTTCCTTATATATATATTCTCCGGTTAAAAACATTTTTGTCTTGGATCAGACTCCGGAATAATTAACTGATGTTGGCATCTATGCATTATAGATGGTGCTTCAGTAGAAAATTCTCATTTGTCATTAAAAAAAAAAAAAAAAAATCTCCGGCGAACGCGATGTAGACAGATTACGTATAAATTCTTTAGTACTATTTTTATAGCGTTTAGTTAACGCCTTTTAGCAATTAATGAAGTATATTACCTCTGGGAGTTCTGGCTTGTTATGTTGAAATGCAATATGTGTGCATATTTTACCCATGTATTTTACTACACTCTTCATTTCATATCACATTACAAAATAATATGCAGTCTTTATTAAATAACAATAAATATATTGAAAAAATAATAAACTGCGGTGGTAATTAATGAGAGTTAAAATTGAAGAAATAAAAAGTTTCAAAAATAAATTTATGTAGCTTTTATATAAGTAGTTTTCAAAATATCACGTAGAATGTTAATACATTTAATTGTAATTTTATGTAAAAAAATTACTTGGGGGTTTTTGGGATCCAAAACAAAAAGCTGTAGCTAGTGTCTCTGAAAAGGGAGGTATTTTATAGAGAAAATACTTACTCATTAAAAACTAAAGTTAAAATAAACTAAATGCTTACCTATACTTAACATTTACTAAACAAAATATTTACTTACAACTAATGAAAACCAAACTTTCACTATGATTCATAAATTGAATCAATATTAAATATTTGTGATTAATTATAATCTGTAGTATTCTTTAACGATTTTTTTATCTACCAAATAGACATTTGTAAAGCACAAAAGCTTAAAAAAATTATACTTTTATTAAAAATTGGCTGACAAGCCAGGCGTTGTCTGAATCCGTGATACCTTAAATATACATAAAAGATTGCACCTTTAAAAATATATAAATGATCGTACCCTTAAATATACATAAAACATCAGTTTTGAATTATTTTATTTTTATAGACGAAAATCTTTTCAAATAAACCCCGTGTTGGGGACCACGTACGCAGAGCTCCGGTCTATTTTTGCAAACGAATCTCAAATTTGTATGATTTTATATTTGAAACGAAAATCTATCCAAACGAATCTAGAGTTAGGGGCACCAGACAGGACTATCGGCTAACTCAGTAATATCCCAGCAAAGAGGAAATTGCTGGCCAGCAGCAAGATAGGTGCTGGCAATGATGGAGAAGTGCTGGCTGATGGTGTACCACTGCATGACCACCGCCGGATAGCTTCAGTCAACTTTGCTGTTGGAAATCATCAGATAAAATTCTGGTGGGCATCCATTTTATCTCATGCGCTGGCCCACCACTACATGGAAGTGCACGAACTTTTGCAGTATTAGTGCTGGGAACCCTTACGCTAGGTGGCGCTGCGAATATCGAAGAATTGAGAATTTGAACACAAATCTGAAATGAATATCTTAACACAATTTAAGCTGTGAAGATAATTTTTTTGAAACTGTAAAAAATATAGCACCACTGCCACCAACAAAATAAATAAGTAAATGAATAAATAAATAAATTCTTTATTTTAATGCACTTTTTTTTTCTCCTTAAATCTGGTTTTACTAGGTTACAAAGGATTTCGGTTTTCATAATTTACGCAGTTCAGAATCAATAATAAAAAAAAAAGCGTATAAAATACATAGGATTTCTGTACAATAGAATAATTTCTATATCAGTTTAATGATTGGGAACGTAAATCACAAAAGAAACAAACTTGAAATAGTGTAATGAGAGCTTGAAAACTACGAGTAATCGGAGCGTAAGCTGAAAACACTTGTTTATGCCCGAACACGAAAACCAAGCAGCATCGAGCGCGGTCAGTACTTGGGAGGGTGAACACAATGCAATTCAAATATTTCTATAGACTTTTCTATTATAGACTCTTCTACAGATGTTTCTATAGCTCTTGGTGAAACTAGCTTATAGAAAAAAGAGCCATAATTATATAATACTTTGTTTTTTTTTTATAGAATTCCATAAGCAATTTTTGTAAGGGAAAGTGTTGGGCCAGCAAAGGAATAGCAGTGGGATATGTGCTAGCACTGCAGGAAAAGTGCCGGATTGAAATAATGTGATGACATACCAATGCTGGCCTGCTGTTGGCCATCACTGATGGGCCAGCTGCATTTGGCTTGGACACTTTTCGACAGGTTTAAGTAATGGCACCCTTGCACTTTACCGCTGATAGCACTGCTGGCTGCCATCTTTTTTCCAGCTGATGGCCCACTGTTTCTTTCTTTGCTGGGATCGGGCTTGGACAGAGGTCACTCTGAGGAGAAGTCACGTGATCAGAGGAGGGAAGAAGACTTGAAATCTTAACACCGCTCCGATTTCTCTTCTGACTGAAATTTGGTTTGTTCTGTGTATTGCTATGGTCTATGGTGTGAGTAGTGAGCACGTGCTTTGCTTTGATAGTTTGTATGCTTGTAACTCTTTTTCGTTAGATGCAAATTATTGGAAAATTTGGGTTTAGATGATTTAAAACGGGATGATTTAAATTCTGTAGAATATTAAAAACGAAAAACATACTGTCTGAAACTTTCGTTAAATCGTGAGATATCATGCGTACTTGGATATATTGAAAAAATGCCGCAATATTACTGCATTCCGAAATGCACATCTAATAAGCCTGGTGAAAGTTACACTACACCATTTCGATTTCCAAAGGATGAAATATTGAAAAGAAAATGGATGAAAAGTATGCCGAGCGATTTTCCTCCAAATAATGATAGCGTCGTTTGCATCAAACATTTTGAAAAAGACTCAATCATTTTGGTTGCTAAAGTCACATCAAAAGACGGAATAGTGACAGAATATGAAAGGAAGTAAAACCCCTCAATCTTACCCGTACTTTCCGGATTCGTCGAAAGCTCATCGATCAAGTGGTCAATTAAGTACTTCCGTTAGGAAAGGACCTGAGCCCGAAAATAATTAAGACGGGGAAATGTAAGGGATCATATAGGAGTCGCATAGTTGCAACGTTCAGCTCTGAATCTCAGCAAGATAAAAAAAAATCAAAATAAATACTATTGGCTATGTTCTCGCTATAAAACTTGCAACGCAAGAATTTAATTAAAACTGAACCAAAGTTCGTTTGTAATTATAGGCAAAAAACAGATAATCTTAATGTATGAATCAAAATTACCAGAGGATGATTATCTAACAATCTTATGTATATCAAGATGGCCTTGGTTGCGGGCCCGGATCAGTTCGTCTGTCCGCATAACCGAATTTCTGGGGAAAATGGCATCCGGCAGGCTTTGTCTAGTGGCTCAGTGGCCCGCAGGAAAATCTTGACATTATTGTGGTTCATTTAATCGATGCATACAGTCACTACATGCAGTTCTAATAATCAAAGGATAGCCGAAACGTCGGACAGACAAACCGAATTCATAAACACTTTTCAACTATGTCTCCGCAAAGGATAGCGAGAACGTCGTACAGACAAACCGAACTCATAAACACTTTTCAACTGCGTCTCCGCAAAGGATAGCGAAAACGTCGTCGTACAGACAAACCGAATTCATTAACACTTTTCATCTATGTCTCCATAAAGGATATCCGAAACGTCGGACAGACAAACCGAATTCATAAACATTTTTCAACTATGTTGGAAGGTGTTAAAAAGAGAATAATTAAATTCTTTATTCTTTCCGTGTTACGCAAAATATCGCATCTTGCCCAATTAATTTTATTTCATTTTAAAATGCAAACGCTCTCCTTAATACATTTTCAAAATAATAATAATAATAATAATAATAATAAAGAACTAAATTATTTATTTTCTAACGGACGTGAAATCATGTTCCAAAAACTTCCTTTCCCTTCATTAAAAAGTGTTTCTGGTTGTTGATGTATACTCATCTCTTGCCATTATTTCATCACAATGGCCAAAAAATTGTTTAGTAATTTGGCTAAATGTAAATCATTATTATAAAAATCAAACTCATTAATTCTATTTTCAAATCACCTATCATGCTTATATACGAGCATATTGGAAAATCAAATAACTGTCAATATAAATCATGTAATCAGTGTCAACACTATTCTCAATAATATGCCTTCTTACAGGGTTGTAATAATTCTTGCGTAATATTTTGTTTGACTGGCATTCAGGCTCACTGACTTTCATGTTTTTCTCAACTTAAAAAAATTATCCATATGCAACTATGTTATCCTGATTCGCGTTCTCTCGCCAAATTCTAATACGAAAAACTTAAAATGAATAATTGGTGGCATGTGATTTTTTAAAAGCGTTCATTTCTGATCTCTCGCCTGGAAACATGTTGACTGTTTATTGTTATATGATTATCGGCCACCACTCATACTCCTGATGTATCAACGATGTCCTTCTTTTTCAATTAAATATACTTAAAATAATTATGAAGTTCAGAATGCTTTTTGCCGAGCTTTACGTACTTTTTAGAACCTAGAATTATATAATACCACTACTATTTAGATCGCTTTTCGCAACCAACCAAAGTTTACAATATATAAATCTACAACATACAGATTTCGTCTTCTAATTTTTTAGTGTTATATTAATGATTGTATATCTCGAGTTTGGTTTGCACGTCCACACAGGTGTATTTTGACTGAATTTCCCCATTGAATTTTGGCGACATTTAGTATATAACCACACGACTCAAGATGTTGCCTATTCAGTTGGAATTCTCTGTTATTTTTCACATGCAAAAGATTTAACTATCTTCATTTGAATATTTTCTCGCTAGCTATCTCGATAATTGCACAGCATTTAAAAGGGAAAAAAAAGAGTAAAAAAAAATTCTAGCAGAAAGAAATTACTTCTCTGGTTCTCCCAGAGTCCATTAAATAGTTCTTTCATCTCCAAATTGGGATTTCCATCATGAACTCTACGAGCAGCAGCTATTCTATAATCTTCAAAGCGTAATTCCTTCAAAAGAAAATAAAAGAAACATACCATTAATATTTTGCGGCGTATTTATGACAGAAATTCTGCATTTAAATAACGCAACGTTTACTATTTGTAAATAGTGGCACTCCTTAACTAGGGCAGTTGTCCCGTCTGGTTCTGCGGTAATCAGACAACAACCCTTCAGATATCAAACTTTTTTCGAGATTATTATTTTTTTTTCACCCTCTAATATAAAATTACTTTTATCTACTTTCGTTTGTTATTTTTTTCTTTCTATGAACACACAACTTATAATAACCCAAACAAAAGTATCTTAATTTTGAAATTTTTATATTTTACACTACAAAATATAAATTAGGAAAATAATATTCGATACGAAAACTTGAATTGTAGGGATATTGCACTCAATTTGCAATTCCTATATGGCCAAAATACGTACTTTCAGACTTGTCCTCGAAATAGTTTAAGTGGGGTGGGGGGGGGGGGGGGGAAATCTGGCTTAAGGGTGCATTCCGATCCAAACTGCTTATTTTCTGATTCATTTTAAAATTCATTTTTGCTCTCAAACGCATCAAACTGGGAAATTCTCTTATTTAGAAACTATATAATGTGCCGTGCTTCTTAATTTTTTGATAAATGCAGAAAATACTGTAAGAAACGCTGTCAAAGTTGGCGTTTTGAACCGAATTTTCCGAAGCGGGCGATCTGGGAATGAAAAAAATGGTCATACTGAGAAAATAATTGTTTAAAAATCAAATTCTAATTAATTGAGCTGAAAATGAAATCACACGGCATGTTAAACATGTCTTCAGAAATCACCCCAGCAAGTTTCATGTTTTTACTTTTAAAAATGAGTCTGAAAATGTATCAGAAAATTTCGAGCTGTTGAGGGTGGAAAAATATTTTTTCGAATACACCCTTAAGTGATGATGAATTTCTTGAAAATATAACGGATTTTTTAAATCCTGTTTAATTTCAATTTATTTTTTACTTTCTTCTATCTTCAATAGAAGAAAGTATTGTAATCGAAATTTTTTTCGACTTCCGGTTTTCGACGGATTTGCATGTTTTAGGGGTCAGAGATTCCAAAAAACATGTTTATAGAAAATGTCTGTCTGTCTGTGTGTCCGTCTGTCCGTCCGTCCGTCTGTCCGTCTGTCTGTCGCCATTGTACCATCAAAAAGTGTATGAAGTTATGTATAGAATTAAACCAAAATTTTATTATAAGTTTTTGGCTATGGCAAGCAGGTCCTCCCGGAATTTGGAAAAAATTCGCCGGTAGGGGGCGCTGATATAACAATTTTTGTGCGATTTTGAATATTGTACCATCCAAAAGTGTATGGAGTTATGCATAGAATTGAACCAAATTTTTATTTTAAGTTTTTGGATATGACAAGCAGGTCCTCCCTGAATTTGGAAAAAATTCGCCGGTAGGGGGCGCTGTAAATGCGATTTTTGTACGATTTTGAATATTGTACCATCGAAAAGTGTATGAAATTATGCATAGAATTGAACGAAATTTTTATTTTAAGTTTTTGGCTATGGCAAGCAGGTCCTCCCTGAATTTGGAAAAAATTCGCCGGTAGCGGGCGCTGTAATAGCGATTTTTGTGCGATTTTGAATATTGTACCGTCCAAAAGTGTATGAAGTTATGCATAGAATTAAACCAAATTTTTATTTTAAGTTTTTGGATATGGCAAGCAGGTCCTCCCTGAATTTGCAAAAAATTCGCCGTTAGGGGGCGCTGTAATAGCGATTTTGAATATTGCACCATCGAAAAGTGTATGAAGTTATGCATAGAATTGAACCAAAAAAAAAAAAAAAAATAAGTTCTTGGCTATGGCAAGGAGGTCCTCCCTTAATTTGTAAAAAAATCGCTCGTAGAGGGCGCTGTAATAGCGATTTTTGTACAATTTTTGTGCCATTTTGAATATTGTACCGTCGAAAAGTGTATGAAGTTATGCATACAATTGAACCAAATTTTATGTGTTTATTTTTGGCCATGTCACGAAGGTTTTTCCTGAATTTGGAAAAATTCTGCCGGTAGGGGGCACTATAATTGCAATGTCTGTACAATTTTCATTATTGTACCATCGAAAAGTGTATGAAAATGAAGTTATCCATATAATTGAACAAATTTTTTGTGCATGTTTCTGGCTATGGCAAACAAGTCCTCCCTGAACTTGAAAAAATTCCGAAAGAAGGGGGCGCTATAATTCCGATCTCTGTGCCATTTTCATTATTGTACCATCGAACAGCGTATAAAATTATGCATACAATTGAACCAAAATGTTTGTGCTTGTTTTTGGCTTGGCCAACAGGTCCTCCTTGAATTTGGAAATATTGCGCGGTAAAGGGGCTCCGTGTTAGCGATTTTTGTATACTTTTATGATTTTTCGTAGTTCTATTGTGCATCGGCGGCTCATGCAGCGACGGGAACTCGCTTCCTGCTAAGCCGGCTATTCGCAAACAGCTGATAACAACAGAATAAGGAAAAATTAATAATTTTAACAAATATCATAATATAGATTAACTCGTTTTTAGTCCGTTTAATTGACTTGAGCAGAAATTTAAGATGAAAATCAAAGTTGGTATAGTATTGAACTAATAATATTGAAGTATTAACATGTGTAACTAGGTTTTGAAATATTAAGATGTATAAGATAGAAGAAAGTTTTGGGATTGGCACATCCAACTAGTTAAGCGTATCTAGTACTTTCTTTTGTTCAGCATGAAGAAAAGTTTAACTTTTCTTTTTGTTTAATGGCAGTATAAAAGTTTTTATTCTTATATATTTAAAATTATTGATTAGAAGTATATATCTATGAATAACCATTTTTGGAAGTATACGTATTGCAGCTTTAATTCTTATTCTTGCCTTTCTTAAAGAGTTTTTTTTTTTTATTATTATTATTTCTTTTCAAAGAAATACTAAGTTCTAGTATAAATCATTGTTTTATTTTCTTCGGACGTACATTAAAAGACACCTGGCATAATAGCTTTTATTGGATGTGACTTAAAAATTCGATATTTAAAAAATAAAATAAAATAATCAAAGCATGCCCAAAGCAATAGTATAATTTAGGGGTGCACAACCTGTGAACCGCGGGCCACCAAGAGTACCACTATTTTTATGCAGAATAATTTTCCTAATTAATTGACAGAAACTTTGCTATTAAATAATTCAAATGTTACTTTTAAATTTTTTGTGGTTGCAAACAATTTTCTGGCAAAAAGGTTGTGCAGCACTAGTATACTTTGACATATTACTGCATTCGGGCTGATAACCTTGTAACTAAAGTGGGCATTACCGCAAATATAATACATAATATATATTGGACTAGCTGACTTGCCCGGCGTTGCCCGAAGCCCGTGATAATAACCTTAAACAAAAGTCAAGTTTGTATGGTATTATATCTTTTGAAAATCTTTTAAATGAACATAGTTGTGGGAGATCTATTGCCTTCCGCAGCGTCTAGTGTGTTTCCAACAAACCTCTTTCCGAACGAACCTGTGACCTAGGTCCTCGCTACCTATGGTAGCATGTACAGGAAGTGCTCCGCAAATGCCGCAGACAATCGAAAACCAAGTTGAGTGAGCCAAACCTAGTAGTAATCAAGTCCATAGAACCCGAAAAAAGAATACACCATTAATGTTCGAAAATGTTGGTAACTGATGTCTAAGATAAAATTTCATAATACAGAAAGTGGCTGAATTGAAGAACTGAGTGGATGAACATGTTATGCGACATTTTCTAAAATTTTTTTTTGTCTTTTGGATGAAAGCATTATGAGGTATCCTATCACATGGTGAAGATAAAATACTAAGATTCTATTTAGTGTTGAAGATTTAAGACATTATTCATTAATATTTAATATTTTAATATTTAATAATGTCAATAATATTAATAATTTTTAATATTTGAGAATTAAATATGAATAAGTTATTCTGAGAGAGTTTAGTACCATACCTGTTAATATTTTAAACACATGGTATCAAACAGAAAGTAAATCATTAAAATTTACAGCAAAAACTTTCACTTCACATTTCTTCAAATATAATTTTTGTTACTTAACATGTTCTTCCACTTAGCTCTTCAATTGTAATCTAAGTTGAACGAACCAAATCCCGTTTAAATTGGGCCCTTAGAACCAGAGGAAAGAATGAATCCCCAAGCGGTGGAAGTAGTAACCCCGCTGTAAATTTCAAGAATTTTAACTTTAACACGATATTACATATCGTGTTAAAGTTAAAATATGTAACGGAACGTGTTATATTGTAACGTGTACATATTGTAACGTGTTAAAATATGTAACGGATGAAATCCCTTATTTAAAGTTACCTTTAAAAAAACGCGATTTTTAATTTACGGCTGTAGTGAGTAAACGCAAGTTGTTGCCGAAAAAGGAGATTAATGTTCGAAAAAGGAGGTAGCTGAGGTATAAAGAAGGACCGAGCCCTGGGGGCCAGGGTCTTAACTGGAATGTAGTTGATTATAACAAAAATTTTTAGTAGTTTTAAAGTAGCTGGAGGACGCTAAAACTATGTTAAAGAAAATTGTAATATAATTGGATCGTTTTAAAAGAAGCTGCAACAAAGGCCCCAAGAAGGAGATTAATATTCAAGACTAGTGGTAGCTGAAGTCTGATAAATTTTTTTGTCGTTCATGTAGTAGCTGGAGGACTTAAGAAGTTGTTAGAAAAAACAAGTTGGAAATTGCTCGTCAAACGTGGCAAATGAGGTGCGTTCGTACTATAACTAGTTTTATAATTATTTTTTACACCCCATATTGTACTGAATGTATAATTTTTTGCACTTCATAAAGTGCATAGTCTGTAGCATCATTAAAATGCACTTGCAATAACTTTTTTCCCATTCCCCGTAATGTAACGGAACATATTTGACTGTCCCTGTAATTAAACTATACATCCGATTTTCCTAAAATTGGAAATGGCTCGACAAAATTTTGCAACAATTGTATACAAAATAATGTATTTAATAAATTTTAAATGTATTTAAAATTTCAGACCATTCGGAAGGCTGTAACATCATTAAAATGCACTTGCAATAATTTTTCCCTTTGGCCGTAATGTAAAGAAAAACTTTTGACTGTCCCTGTAATTAAACTATGCATCCGATTTTCATAAAATTTGAAATGGCTCGACAAAATTTTGCAACAATCATATATTTAAAATTTCAGACCATTCGGTTGGGTAGTTTTTGCTCTGTTATATGCGGACAGACAGATAGACAGACAGACGGACGGACGGACTGAACGACGACTATAGGTGCTACGTATTTATATAACTACGAACGCACCTAAAAAAGATCAACTGGAATATAGAAACGTGAGAATAACTAAATGGAAAAAGGATCCCAAAAATGAAGATCGGATTAAAAGGAATCAATTTATTAACAATTACGGCGGAAAAACTTCAAGAGGCCCTGTACCGGGACCCCACCCGGCGAGGGTCTTAACTGGAATGTAGAAATGGGGGAATAACTAAATGGAGATATGGTCCCAAAAACGGAGAACATCGGGTAAAATAAGGGCAAGTTATTAACAATTTTGGGCATAAAAACTAAAAGAGGCCCCGGGCCTTAAAAAATTAAAAATCTGAACCTCAGGTGTATCAGGACTTGTCTTAAACTATCCTCACCTAAATTTTCAAACTTCTACGTTCGGTAGCTTTCGCTAACCATTGCGAACAGACAGACTGACACACACGCACACATACGAAACTTTATTTTATTAGTATAGATAATGTGGTGGTAATCAGCAATTATTTTATAATAAATATAGATTAGAAGATGACTAAAATAAATATTATTATCTTTACTTAATTATAGAAATATAGCGAACTTTTTTTCTAAGTTTCAAGTTGCTATTCAACGGTTACTTATTGCTCAACATACTGAGTAACCAAAAAGAATACATAGTGCATGTACTATTATCAAACAAACATATTACCTCTAAACTTTTTTCTTCATACACTCTCATTGCAGTAATGCACAGATGTCTTGTTGAAACAATTCTTCTAATTCCAGATCTCATCATAAATTCACCTCCAGTTGGCGGATTAAATGTAAACATCGTACCCATAAGGTCTATGAAAAATAAATAAATAATAAAGTGTGACAGAAAAAGCAAAACAAAGTAATTTAGCAATAAAAGTAATGGTGGCACATCAATTCAAAAGTTTACCGGAAGTTTTCAAGTAGTCCATTTTTAGAAAATGAGAATAATCGAACAATTACCACAATCAAAAAGTTATTAAATATTTATAAAAATAATTAATCTTCGGAATTCATTTTGAATCTATATATATAAAAGAAAGTCTGGATTTTGTATTAATCAACGCGCAGCCAAAACTACTGAACCTAAAATCTTGAAAATCGGGGTAAAAATACTTCTTATGATGTAGAGTGCCGCTAAGAAAGGATTTTCCAAAAGTCCACCCCTAAGGGGGTTAAAAAAAAAGAACGAACTTAAAAAAATTCCTTAAAAATCTGATTTTATAGTTATTTTTCAACTGATAACATATTTTTCTGTATGCTGAATCGAATGGTACTAACTAAATTCTTTTAAGCCCAATAGTTCGCGAGATATTTCATATTTTTCTAATTTGGCGATGTCTTTGGCGCCAAAACCTCAAATTTTCAAGTGATAATTTATAAAAACTCATTCTTTTCATTCTGTTACTATAGCAAGGGAAAAAATTCAAATTGAATAATTTTTTAACCAATCCTTTTGGTTAAATAAAAACAACTTTGTCAATTAGAAAAAAAATTCAAACGCCTCAAAAACTAAAACTAAAACTAAAACTAAAAAAAAAAAAAACCAACTGTGGTACTTTTTTTTTTTTTTTGTTCTAATTTTCGTCACGATTATTGAACGTGAATATTTTTATGCAGGAATTTTTAATGATGGAATTTATTTTATTCCATCATAATCTCGCAAAACTTTTTAATTCGTTATTTTTTGAATAGAAAATATTTATTACTGATACTGATATAGATTTTACCATTTCGCAGTTATCTGATGATGAGGAAGCAACAATAAAATTATTTCAAAAGTTAGGAATTATTCATATAAAAATATTTTGTTCAAAAAACCATGAATGTCTTCATTGAAAGAATGAAATGTTTACTGCAATGTGAGACATACGTATTACGTACGCCATGCTCCAGTAGTAAAAGACATTTACAATTTCTAGACAGCAGTTTAAATTGACTATATTTTATTACTTGCAAAATATTTATTTATTCTTATATTTTAAGTATTTATTTTGGTACCCGTCGACCAATTTCGTCAAATTATATAAATCGCCAAACCACTCGCCAAATTATACAAATTGACATAATTTTTATATTAAATAACGAAAGAACAAATAAATTAGTATAACATTAATAAAAATACATTTAAAACGTCGAAATAAAAACCACTTGATGACGTAAATACGTGTAACTTGCACGGCCCCCTGAATACTAGGCCTGAGCGCTGACACAAAAATGGCGGCTGCCGAAGGCAGATTTTTTTAAACGTATGTACGATCCCTTAAATGTGCCACCAGTATTTTATAAAAGATTTCTCTGACTGATTTAATCTCAGAAAAAATAAAGCTGAAAAAACTTAAAAAAAGTATTGGTACGAATACTTAAGGGACCGTACACACGCTGAAAAAAAAGCCGCCTTCGTCAGCTGCCATTTTTGTGTCAGTGCCAGGTATTCAGGGGGCGGTGGTAACTTGCTTAACACTAGAACCGCAGTAGCGGTCATTTTGACCGGTACCAGATAAAAATATTTCGATTATCACCAGAAATTTATTTCTGAAATAAGTTTAAAATGCTCCACTTAGAAATAAGTTAAATAAAGAAGTTAAATCGTTTTAAATAAAAATTCCGGTATAAAATATTTTTATAACACTTGAATAAAATTTTCGGCGGTTCTAGTGTTAAAGTCAAGTGAATGTGACATTTACGATCAACCATTATTGGCATTTAATCTTATAGTTTGGCAATAGATTTTGGGTCGACGGGATAACCAAGTAGTACAATTATTTTTAATGATTTAAAAAAATGGTAGGTCAAAGTCTGTAATTTTCAAAAGTTATATTTTTTAAATGCTTATTTTTTTTATCAACAAAAAAAAATTTTTTTTCAAATGTATCATTTCATTTTTGCGCAAACTATTACGCTTGGCGACAATGGTGTTGGCATAACAGGGAAATACCAAAACAGTTACGGATTTTATTTCAAATGTAAAGAAAAAAAGTTTAATGAGCAATAAATATTGTAAACTAGCAAACCCCGCGGCTTTGCTTGCGTAATATTTGAAATATGCCAAGTGATATTTATGTGTCTAATTTTTATTAAAAGGTACTAACTAAATTTTTATTTTATTAAAAGGTAATATTTTATTTTATTAAAAGGTAATATTTTATTTTATTAAAAGGTAATATTTTATTTTATTAAAAGGTACTTATTACTTTTAGGAATAATTAAAAAAAAAACTAATATTTAAAACACAGTTTGATTAAATATCATTGTTACACTGCATAAGGCAGAAATGAGACTTAAATTAATAAAACGAAATAAAACTAAATAAATAATAATTTAAAAAATATTTTGAAACTTTTATGCTCAATTAATACGCTCATTTCAGTATTCATTTGAAGTTTTGAATTTTTTAGAAACCATCTTCTTACATCTTAAAATTAACCATCATGTCAAATTCCAAGTCCTACCACCTCTCTCAATATAAAGGGCTATGTTGAAATAGGAACTGTCACCATTAATTTGCCAACATTAATTTTGAAATTGGTTTGTTATTTCCTAATATTCCACAGAAACGTAATTTAGAAAGCTTTTTAAGGCCTTTTATAGAGCGTTTGTTGTTCCTGTGAATCCCAGGTGGCAGAATCATCGGCATAAAATATAGCCTGTGTAGGATCAGAGACTGTTACCATTGATTCGCAACTATTACTTTTATATTTGGTTTATATTTCCTGAAATAGCGTAGAAATCGTAATTTAGGACTTTTTTAGAATGCTTTTCGCACCTCCCCTTCACTTCACCCCTTTTTAATTCGAATTTATTTTCGACAGTCCTTCGAGGGCATTTATATTTTATAAGTAACTACCATGCCATATTTAAAGTTTCTAGCCTTTTCAGTATCACAGAAATCGCAATTTAGAAAGTTTTTAGCTACTGCAACCCTCTGGTGGTAGTGGCACAGACATAAAATATAGCTTATGTTTGAGCAGGTTCTATCACCAACAATTTGTTATCATTATTTTTTTAATCGGTTTGGTATTTGAAAAGATTACATAAAAATTGTAATTTATAACGCTTTTCGCTCACTTCATCTTTTTAAATTTGAAATTTCTTTCGACAGTTCATAGAAAGCAGTTGAATCTTGTAAGTAAATAACATGCCATACTTTAAAGTGTTAGACCCTTCAGTTATGTAAAAAACGCAAATTAGAACATGTTTTGCTTTTGCTTACCTCAGATGGTAGTGACAGCAACATAAAATATAACCTATGTTATAGCAGGGACTGTCACCATTGATTTGCAACCATTACTTTTGAAATAGCTTTGGAATTTCCTGAGATTGAGTAGAAATCGCAATTTAGAACGTTTTTAGAACGCTTTTCGCGCATTTTCACCCCTTTTTAAATTTCCAATTTTTTCGAAACTGTTCTTAAAGATCATTTATATGTAATACATATGTACCTTGCCTAATTTTAAGTTGCTAGCCCCTACCGATCACAAAAATCGAAATTTGGAACGCTTTTTTGCTCCTACAACGTCTAGGTGATAGTGATACCGACTTAAAATAGCGTCTATGTTAGAGCAGAGGGTGTCAGCATCAATTTCTTAACATTACTTTTGAAATCTGTTTGATTCTTCCTGCGATATTGGTGACAAATCGGCATTTAGAACGTTTTTAGAACGTTCATTTTGCTCCTGCATCTCCTCTGGGTTAGTGGAAACATATATAAAATATAGCCTATTTTGGAGCAAAATCTGTCACCATCATTTTAACACCATTATATTTGAAATCGGTTCAGTATTTCCTGAGATTGCATAGAAATTGCAATTTAGAACGTTTTTTACAACGCTTTTTGCGCATTTTGACCCCCCTTTTAAATTTCGATTTTTTTAGGAAATGTCTTTAGAGATCATTGATATCTTATAACTATAACTAACTACCATTCTAAATTTCACGATTCAAGGCCCTTCCGTCACGCAAAAACCGCAATTTAGAACGTTTTTCTCCTGCACCCCCTTTGGGGTAGTGGCACCGACATAAGATATAGCCTATGTTCTAAGTTGGACTAACACCATCATTTTGATACCATTACTTTTGAAACCGGTTTGGTATTTCCTGAGATTATGTAGAAACTACCATTTAGAACGTTTTTTAGAACGCTTTTTGTGCATTTTCACCCCTTTTAAATTTCGAATTGTTTCAGAACTGTTCTTAGACACCATTTATATCTTATAAGTAACTAATATTCCAAATTTCATATTTCTAGGTCCTTCAGTAACGCAAAAAGCGCATTTTTAGAACGTTTTTTGCTCCTGCACCCCTTTGGGGTAGTGGCACCGACATAAGATATAGCCTATATTCTAAGTTGGACTAACACCATTATTTTGATACCATTACTTTTGAAACCGGTTTGGTATTTCCTGAGATTATGTAGAAACTACCATTTAGAACGTTTTTTAGAACGCTTTTTGTGCATTTTCACCCCTTTTAAATTTCGAATTGTTTAAGAACTGTTCTTAGACACCATTTATATCTTATAAGTAACTAATATTCCAAATTTCATATTTCTAGGTCCTTCAGTAACGCAAAAAGCGCATTTTTAGAACGTTTTTTGCTCCTGCACCCCTTTGGGGTAGTGGCACCGACATAAGATATAGCCTATATTCTAAGTTGGACTAACACCATTATTTTGATACCATTACTTTTGAAACCGGTTTGGTATTTCCTGAGATTATGTAGAAACTACCATTTAGAATGTTTTTTAGAACGCTTTTTGTGCATTTTCACCCCTTTTAAATTTCGAATTGTTTAAGAACTGATCTTAGACACCATTTATATCTTATAAGTAACTAATATTCCAAATTTCATATTTCTAGGCCCTTCAGTAACGCAAAAATCGCATTTTTAGAACGTTTTTTGCTCCTGCACCCTCTTTGGGGTAGTGGCATCACCGACATAAGATATAGCCTATGTTCTAAGTTGGGCGAACACCATCATTTTGATACCATTACTTTTGGAATCGGTTCGGTAGTTCCTGAGCTTATCTCCGACAAGTAAACAATTTTTTCCTCTTTATAATATGAGTATAGATAGATATGACTATAACTCAGATTCTACTGAACAGAATTTTGTAGAACTTGCACTGTTAAATAGTAAATTTGGTTTATAAATGGTTTAATCTAAAAACCATCATTCTAAGTTGCTACGGGTGTTCTAAAATTAGGTGAACTCGATTATGAAAGCTTTCAAGTCAACTAATTAAATGCACAGTAAGTTAGATAATATTTCAGGGATTTTTTCAATATTTATCATATCATCATTCTGTGTTGTTTAGTTACGGAGCTATGCGGAAAAAGTTCTCGTTCTCAGTGGTACAGTAAAGAAAATTGGAAGATATACGCTACAGAGAGAGGGTATACTAGAGAGTGTATATGCTATAGTTATGGAAGTTAAGCTGAGTTCCTTAAAAAATTCAGAAGTGATGCGGTATACCTACCTCTACCTCCCAGAGTGTTTTATAATCAGGTTAACGCGATTATGAAAGTTATATTTAATTGTCTCGAGATATATATAATGCAAAGAGAAATTTCATTCCGGCAGCTTATATATTGAGTTCTGCTGAATAGATTTTGACGGGACTTACATTGTTAGTTAGATAATTTTTCAGAAAAGATGTTAGTATAAAACATAACGTTCTACGTTGCTTAGTTAAATAATTATGGGGAAAGTTCTAAATCAGATGAACCCAATTTTGAAAGATTTGCTTTTTTTAAATGTTCCACTGAATGAATTTTTATGGGATTTAAACTGTTAATTAGATCATTTTTAGGGAAGGTTTCGGTACATTTTCCAGTTTAAAAGATTCTGCTAAGTGGATTTCGGTGGAACTTGATCGGTTAGATAATTTTTCAGTGAATGTTTTAGTATAAAGCACATATCATTTGCTTAGTGTTGCTTGGTTGTTAGGTTGCTTGATTGTAGAATTATAGATGAAAGTTCTAGAATCAGGCGAACCCAATTATTATGAACGATCAGCCTTTTCAATAAGTCCAATTAACAGATTCTGATGAGACTTGCATTGATAATTTTTCATGAACGCATTTAGTATATTACATATTGTTCTATCGTTCTTTACCGAATCCTACACTAACAGATCAACTAAAGAAATTGGTCATTAACAGTCTAAATTTTGTATGACTCAATAAAAAAAATAATAGCGTAATGACATTCATATTGATTTCAGCAATTCGGTTGGATACACCAGGTAAATGTCCATATTGCTTTAAAATGCATGATCAAATTCACAGATATATTTTGTTTCATTCAAGATTACTTTAGAAAAACCGACCAGCGTAGCGGGCGAAGGCTGCTGGTATCATATAAAACCGATGTTTCAAAATATTAATTTCACAATTTATTAGGAATTTAACAATTTAAATAAATAATTTAAATTATTAAAATTAATAATTTAAATTATTTCTTAGAGTCTGGCATAACCTGTATGACAAGGTCTTGTTTTTATTAAATAGGGGAGAATTCGTTATATTTGCGAAAAATCTAATTACAATTTTGTGAATCTCATATTAGATTTATTTTCAGGCACCAATGTACACATTTAAACTTTTTATCGGGTAATGGGAATACACTACCCACTTAACTTTTATTGAAAATTGATCGATTCGCACCGGAATTTTTAGTAAAATATCTTGTTTTTATAATGCACGTGACGAAAAACTCTCTATTTGTTTGTATATCAATTTGTTTGTAAACGCTGGTGCAGTGAATCTTTTCAACATTTCAGGCGCAGAATTGACTTGCCCGATAAAGGGTTAAAGAAGGTCTTATTTTAATGAACTTTCTCTTTATATATATTACAAAATTTAAATTTTTTCGCCAAATTTAAAAGTATTTTATATAAATTTTCCTTTACAGTAATATTCCGTATATTATACCTGCTTATTAAATTAAAACCCTAGTCTATTAATCTCTATAGGATCCTAATCCATATAATAATATTTATTCCAAATTGCGTAAATCTAAAAATGGCTCTAACAATTTATATTTCTTTAATAAAACCTTTTATTATTTGAATTCTCATTAAAATTCGCTATTAAATCCCGGTATATCATATTCCCCTAAGATAACTGCTAAAATATTATTATCCCGTCTTAAAAAACTACTTATTTCAATTTATTCTTTTATTTAAAATATCCCCGTTCCAACTAATATTTCAATGTTTTAAAACTTACGCAGAAATAAATTCATTTTTCTCTTCAAAATCGTCTGTCGGATGAGAGAAAAACTATTTTTAGCGCAGTCTCGACAGCAGAGATTAAAGTTTGTTTACACTTGGCGCGTCTAGGAGCAATAGTATGGAATATTCTGGAACAATCCTTGAGCGAGGTAGTATAAATACAATCAGCTAGCCGGATACAAGGGCATTTCAAAAGCAACCTGCATTGGTCATGGAAAAAGATTATTCGGAGAGATTTACTGCGTTTTTTTTTTTTTTTTTTTTTTTTTTTTACATGTTGTTGGAGTTTTTAAGAACTTTGTGAGAGATTTAGTGAGTTAACGAAGGTAATAAGTGTCTGGTAATATAATGAAGCGAAAAGGATCTCGAACCGAGAGGTGGAACAGATTTTAAGTTAATTTTGATGGAGCGAACTTTGGTCTTTTTATCATCGGTGGAGTGCAGCATTTCCCCCCTGAAGTCAAATTACGAGAACGTCAATAAAGTGGATTACTTTCAATCGACTGCATTTTTATGATCTTCGAGTCTTTTATTCGCAACAACCATATAGGTCTGAACACCTGTGCTTTTTATGACTGGAAACCTCCATAATTTCGATAATGCCTACTGCTTGCCGTCAAATCGTCATATCCCAGCAAAGAAGAAATTGCTGGCCAGCAGCAAGATAGGTGCTGGCCAGGTCGTATAGTCGGCGATCGCCGAGGGCCCCTGGCACAAGGGGGCCCCGAAGGAGCCTCCAAACATCGATATGCTACTTCATAACTAGTTATACATTAGAATAATTTGACTGTTTCCCCGTAATCATACGCATTTACAATCAATTTTAAGCAGTTGTCAGTTGGTTTTTTGTTATGGTAGCCTATGTAGTAGCGTCGGTGGTGGCGTCCTGTCGCTGGCGAAATGGAAGAGAGGTGGTGATTTACTCATCGCGCTCTATGCAGGGCTCATAGACTCAGGTTCAGAGCACATAGCGACACTGGCTGATCGAAACAGCTAACCCTGCCTACGAAGATTTATTGAACATGCTCAATTTCTGCTGAAAATAATAACCAGGACTGGCAAGACAGCTGAAGAAAATTGTCAAAAGTTTTTTTTTTTTTTTAATTCCTTCAATTCGCATATCTCTGCTGCATTTCGTACTAATCTGGTTTTTAAAAAATGCTTTTATTCTGCAAATGAAAAAGTAATTTTTCCAATTTTAAGTTGTACAATCTATGACTGAGACTGTTTCAATTTAACTGAAACCTGTTAAATGTTTCTTATGTACCGCGTTGTTGTTATTCTCGTGCTTACGAAGCGAGATGTAGTTCACGCTAATATTCCTAACTTAATATGTAACCTTT